>JANTPZ010101218.1:0-28073 GCA_025593235.1 Vachellia pachyceras
GGAATGATTTTCTGAATTAAATTCAGGCGCGGAATTAATCAGACATGGAAGGTTGCAACAAAATCTTTTGAATTTGACTTTTTAAAATTAATTTTTTTAAGTGAAACCTTTTAAAATTAATTCACAGCTATATGTGCACCGCGTGGATCATTTGCATGTGAATGAAAAATTGTGGCTGCCAGTTCAATAGTCCGCATTCCGTCCGGGTGCCGACAATTGAGGTATGGGCTATTCTCATGCTGGCCCAATATTATATAGTTTCTTTCTGTTCTCAGCTTCCGGCCCATTCGAACTCGCATTTTGCAAACTTGGGTATAGAACTGATCATGTTGAGAGCAGTCTACCACCTTGTGTGCGCTCATTAACTCCGACAGAAATTAGTCACTGCTACCGCGGTGGATATTCTGGGAAAACAAAAAAAAATTATATAGTTTCTTTGTCAAAGTACGGAATGCAAGAGCTTATTAATTAGATTATATATGCGTATATATTAAAAGGATATAAATATATTTTAATATTAAATCGATTAAATAATAAAATGATTAAAGTTATAAGAACTGAATTGCAGTGAGTTTAAATTTAAAAATTTAGTTACAACCAATGAAAGACATAAAGATTATACTACATCAAGTTAAAACGTAAATATTGAGTTATAATTAAATTACAGTTACATGGAACAAAAAATTAATTTTTAGACACAAAATTGGCATGGCATCTAACTATCCAGCCCAACTTCAAAACATCTTGTCATTACAGTAATGTACGCAAAAAGTGGCAAATTTGACAAAACGTTTACATCAATTCGTTTAACTACTTGCATATTCTTTTTTATCTGTATGAAGTTAGAAGTTAATAAATGATAAGCCTATACTCAAATAACTTAACTTTCATTCTACGATGCCAGAGTTAAACACATGTAAATCCAGTAATGTATTGTAGTATCCCTTCTCAATTTCCTCCTCCTTTACTTGATGAAGAAGCAAGGTCTCAATAATCAAGTCTTCCCAATCAACTCCATCAACAAACTTTTTTCTTCTCTTCAATTTTTTCTCAGAACAATCATCAGGAACCAGGTCAGAATTCCATGGATGCATTATTCTATCTATACGCGCCTTAGCAGCATTGATCCTCTCTCTCCTCATCTCACACTTCAAGCAGTTGGAAATAAAAGAAGGCGGCATGGTTTCGAATCCAACATCCTTCTCGAGTAACTGTTTGAGCAGAAGCTTTTTGCTCAATTCTGATTTTCCATTCCACCACTCACCACAATCCTGAAGATCAACCCTACCTGAAGATTTCTTATACACCATGGATAAACATTCAGGTGAATAAAGCAGTTTGTCTCCATACTTATCACTTGGCCTTGTCGAGAGAATATTGTTTTGTGATATGCTACAATGAGAATCACTTGGCAGGTTTAAGGCATCAGTGTTGTCTCCATGTTCACCAAGTTGTTTTAGACATTCACTAACCATATCCGCTAAATTAAACTCTGAGCAATCTAGGGCTTTCCTTTTATCTACACGTTTCAACACAGCCTTTGTCTCCAAATACTTAATCACAGATGGCGCATGTTTAAGAATGTTCTTAGTGTTGATATCTCTTCCCCAAGGCAAGACTTGTGCAACTTCTACTAGTTTCTCTAAAAGCTCTTTGTATCGCGATTTACAAGTGGAAACAGCGGCATGAACTTCCTTGGCCAGCTCACTAATCCCAATTTCAACTTGATTCAATTCTGCTACCAGAACTAAAACAGCAACTATCAATGGAAGTGGCTTACGCCCAGTACTCAAAAACCACTTCATTGCACATTGTATTAAAAATATCCCCTGCTTGTGCATTCTGTCTACTTTGCTCCTGTCAATTCTGGTAAAAGATGGAGAAATCTTAAGGACCCTTTCCAATGAATGCACAATATCAAACTCTGGAAAATCATATTGTTTCAAATCCATAAAATCAATGACTCGTTTAATCATCTTACCCAATTCATAAACATCACATCCAACTGCACAAGCCACTTCAGCCATAGACATAGGGCGATTATCCTTTCGCATCACTACATACACACATGCTCCGATTAAAATCTGAAACCAATCACCTTGCCCAAATTCACCCTCTGTGATGGTAGTAATCATTGCTTTAATATCACTAATTTTTGAAGATACACCTAATCTAGAAGTTAATTCATCTATCAAACTTTGGGCTTGAAAGAATTTCCTTTCTTTGTAACTGTATATAGTACTTGCACCTGCAGTTCCAACACGGATGAATGTTCCTTGTGGGCCATTGATGCCACCAATATGGGCTTCAAACTGATCATATTCTTGAACAACACCACACAGGGAACATATCAAATCCCCAGACACATCATCCCTAACAAGAGAAGTTTTCCCACAATTGTTGCAGCAACGTGAGCTTGCCATAGAGTACCACAACTTTCAAAAGGGGACTTGTTATCAAAAGTTTTGCTTCCAAGGAACTGTTTGGTCAGTGAAATCAAGTTCTAAAAGAATACTCTTAGGAGAAGATACTGAACAGGCAGGGAAGCTATCCTTTTGTTGGCAAGACTTCAGGTAATTTTACTGGCAGATAGCAGCACTGCATTTAATCAAACAAACAATAGATTAATACAGTAGTATGATTCAAAAACATTACATTCATGTTCATCTTCTTATGAAATTTGCTTGGATCATCCATACCTAGATAAATAAACTTATAGAATTCTAGAATGGCATTCCATACGATCTAAAGTCCTAGGTAAAAAATCATAAATCTTAGTTGTGCATATAGAATAGGAATCCTAAATATAACGCACACATACTAACTAGATAAAAGTAGCTTTTTTTATTAAAAAGAAAAAAGAAAAGAAAATTCACTTGCATTTTACAAACGTGCAAATAGCATAGCACTGCACTATCTACAAGGGCATCATTCAAAATCAATTTCTGAATTATGTTAGACAGGAAAAAAATAATTAATTGCACATTGCATAAGCTGATACTATTTTTTCGCTTAAAGTTTCTACCGTTCACTTTGTCTTGACAAGATAACAGAAGATAGTTCTGCCAAGGCTACAATAAAACAAAGAGAAAAGGGCAATACTGCATAAAAGAAACAAAAATTGGATGATATGAACTTTTCAATATTCTAAAGACCAATTCCCCTAAACACAAGCAAATTTAAAATTTATACTCTTCCTAATTCTTTCTCCGATCTATAATGGTATCTTCATGCCACAAAATTCAGTTTAACAGAACGAGCCCCAATATTTCAACATCACTATCATGTGTATGCATATAATGCCAATAATTTTTCGAAGTTTCAACATTAAAATCCAGTGACCTGTACACTAAAATTCATTCAATACAATATCTAGATACTTATCTCTTCCAATTGATCAAGTATTTAAGTTCCTTGTCAAGCATTTCATGAGCACTTTATATCCACCCCAAGGACCAATATAAGAGTTGAAAAAAATTAATCTTGTCCTTCCAACATCATCATAAAGTTATAAAGCCTCCAATTTCAAATCTTAACACGACTTATATTAAGTTCAAGACAAAACAGAACCTAAATCATTTCCCTTCTACTTCACACAACAGGAAAATACTAAGGTAAAATTGCCTATCCAAAATGAGCCTCTCAACCTCAATTTCCTTTCAATTTTTGAATTCTAAGTCCTCCCTAACTTCAAGCACACATCTTGCACCAAGAAGAAAGAATAGTATTCAGCCACCTATCGCACAACCATGCCACCCCATAAACGGCATCGGCTTGCAGAACAGAGGAATGAGAAGAGAAAGATAGCAAGACCCACAGAAGCGAGGACGGAGTTTTGCGCAGAGACACACAACCGACGCACAAGAGGGGGAAAAAGACGAAGAGCCGAAACCTTGCGCGCGCACTCAGAACAGGCGAAGGAGAAGAGGCATGACCACCGGAGGTAGCGAACGTACCTGTAAATGAAGAGGTGAAGAAAGCGGCGAAATCCGACTACCTTCAACTCAAAGGACGGAAGCAACAAGCGTGAGATCTGCCTTGAGGTTTCTTCTCCTCACGGCATTTTTCAGGTCGCGTTAGAAGATGGGGGAAGGGTTTTGGTTGGGAACACAATTGTTTGATTATGTTTCGTCGTTTTGTTCGTTGATTAGTTTCATAAAAGGTATTAAACTTTTTTGGTTAAATTCTTTATAGCCAAATGTGTATTACTTTTTTTTTATGTAAATTTATAATAAAATAATATTATTTTTAAAATAAGATTTATAATTATATTTAATTGAATAACTTAATATAGATAAAAGAAATTTGATATAACGATTTATGAAATTGTTTTACAAACAAATTTTAAACAAGTTTATATATCTATTTATATCTTTAATTTTTGTTCAATTTTTATATATAGGCTTTCTCTGACAATAAAATTTTAAAAAATTAATTCTATCATTCGGCTACATATATTTTTCGTTTACAATACTTTCGAATTTTGAATAATTGATATACATATACACATATATATAATAATTAAAAAACGTAAGAGAAAATTTATTAAAAAAACTTAAGAAAGATGAAATAAATTTCATTCGACAAAAGAATTACATAGCATTATACAAAAAAGGAACTAATATGTAAGTGAAATAAACTAACGTAAAATTTGAAAGGATCTTATCTTATATTTTTGTATTTATCAAGTCAAGTTTTTAATAATATGATCATGTGTTTTATTTAGAAAATATTATCACTCAACTATAAATTCACATAAAAATAGAACACGAGTTAAATTTTATACCCAATATTTTGGCTTATTATCATTTGTTTATACTGTGGTTTATCATAGATTTTATTGATTATACTAAAATTTTATTGACATTTATGCACAATATTCTGGGGATCTGTATGATATATACTGCGGCATCCACGAGTTATATTTTGATAATCAATCATTTTAAATGATTGGAATTTTTATGATTCTCCCATAATAAACGGGAAATTGCATACAAATTCTGAAGAATATAACAAATTGCCGTTAAATCTACGGGAATCATAAATTTATTTGTAGTCATGTATATCATATTAATCATGAATATGAAAAGACATTTATACCTTCTTATTTCATGCCTTTCTCTCTTATATTAAATTTAAATAAGCAAGGGTAAAATGTCATTTTACATTTACAATTAATTTAACCCCGGTTCATAAAACTATAACTCAATATTATGGGTTGGCAAAAAAAAACTCAATATTATGATAGCGAGGGACGGTATTTTTTCTGTTCATTGGCAACAATATTCTTTAAAGAATCATTTCCGCCAATACTCTTTTGTTCACCAACAACATTACTCTTTTGTAGTTTTGTTTGTATATGTTTGGGAACTCTGTTGAGAGAAATAAATTTCGTTGAGAGAAATGGATTTACTAATTTCTAGATGGTTTTACAGATTTCAAGATGGTTTTTATAGATTTTAAGATAAGTTTTACAAATTTTGAGATGGTTTTATCTCGGCTTGCGTGTACCGTTTTGGAAATGAAGTTTTCAAGAAGTTGTCAAACAAGCACTTTATTGGCAATGTCAAGATAACTCAAAATACAATTATGATTTTCTCTCTTCTTCTTGGACTCTTTATAGAACCATTCCCGCCAACCGTACTCCTATTGCTTCAGTCTGAAGGAGAATATTGAGAGAAAGTGTGTTTCTTAATGTATGCGCAGTATCTTTCTAATTGAGATAATCATATTTAAAATATTGTTTGAAACTAAATTTAAGTATATCTTTTAACAGGGATGTGTGTACGCCTTGATATCTTTTTAAAACTTTCATAGCAGCTATTATAATTTGCTTTTGTTGCTGATATGAACATCCAATGTTATCTACAACTTTCTATTCACTTTTGTTGTCGCAAGTACTAAGAACGAAGATAATATGAATTTCTTATTAGGGGATTACAAGTCATATAATGACATTACCAACGATCAAAATGATTAACTTTTTTGGGTGAAACTAAAACAAACCCAACTTGAGGGATTAATGAGGAAGATTCAAATTATTATTCTTCTACATATAAACACATATTATCCTCTTTTTACAATGGTAGGGACTCTACTTCCCTCCACAACTAAAGCAAATGATAATGAATCTTTTGTATAGAGATTAGGACCACTACCTAACATACACTATATTTCAACTAATTGTATATAGGGGTGAGCAAAAAAACCCAACCAGTCCGCCCCGCCCGTGACCCGGCACTATTTAACCTGTTTAAACCCACCCAATTAGAACCCGTGACAGGCGGGTTCAAAACGGGCCGGTAATGCATCTAACGGGGCGGGGCACGGGTTCACCCACGGGGTGCCCATCCCCGCCCGGGGTCAATAATGTCCATTAATAAAAAATCCTTCAGCATATGAGTTCTAGGCCCAGACCCAAAAGAAACCCAAAACCATTAAATGAAAAAAAAAACTAAGCCTTGTCCTTTAGTTTCACATCAGACACACGGCCCACCCAAAACCAATCATTTAAAGAGAAGCACAAACCCAAACCACACAAACCCGAAACTCCTTACCTTCATCATTTAAAGAGAAGCACAGACCCAACAATCTCTGAAAGAGCAACCGCAACAGCAAAAAGCGGAGAAGTCCACGATGATCCTTGTGCCAACTGAAATTCCAGCTTTTTTCGTTATTGTAGATAATCAATGACGACTCGCACGGAAACAAAAGAAACCAAGCCAAGTTTTGCAAGAAAAGAAGAACGGAGTTTGAACGGCAGAGGCTATCAGCGTCTCGAGGAATAATTAATTGAAAGGAAGATTCGAATTTTCTAGAAAGTGTCTCAGATGACATATCTGTGCTGAGATTTCAGAAAAATGGCATAATCGAAGGCTTTTCTTCTGGTTATAACAACCATGACGGTGCTAGGAATGGTACAGAGGGTCAAAATGCTCATTCGTTAACCGGGATTCAAGGAAAGGTAATTCTAGCGAAGTAGTATTATTTCCCCTCAGAAATTTGTGGTTCCTAAAATATTTGAAATTGGTGACTGCTTATTAAAATTTCCCTCTGCCTCGCAGTAGTAGAATCTGCTCTTTGTCGAGAGCAATGGCATGCCTATGCAGCTGTGCTGGTCCTCTTGTTACTATCCCTTGGGAAGGACTGCGTGTAATTCTTCGTTATAATTATCTGAAAATGCTGTGAGCCAGCTGCTTCGAAAGTTCAAAGGAATGGGGTTGGAGCCCGTTTTCACCCGTACCCGTGGGTACGGGTCAAACGGGTTTGGTCACGGGTATAGGGTGATCCGTACCCGTGTGGGCGGGACACGGGTTACCCCACGGGGCAAGCCTGTCCGCCTGTTGCTCCCCCCTAATTGTATGTGATTAACATTTGATTAATATTTCTAATGGTAACACTAATCAATTGAATCGATGGATTGATTTGTGTTAGAGTGAGATAATTCTTGTTACTTCCATGATCTTCAATACTTATTACATCTTTTTCAATCAAAGTAAAAGTGTTTTCCTATGTGATTTAGGCCTTGTTTGGAAGCTATTTTGAAAATAGCTTTACAGATTCCGACGTAAAACCTATGTTTTAGAGAATAGATCTTAGAAAATAGGTTTTACAGATTCTGAGGTAAAACTTAGGTTTTAAAAAGTAATTTATGTTTGGGAAGTTATTGGATTAGTTTGGTAAAGCGGTGAAGAAGTACTTTTACCATTTACGAGGTAAATGTGTGAAGGAGATTGTCTCGTTTTACGGAAAAATACTGTTGAACGTGTTTTTGAGGTGTTGAGAAGCTTTTCCAAACACACCTATTAGTTTTTACGAATTCCGAGGTAAAAAAGTGAGTAGAAAATAAGAAAGAGGAAAGAGAACGAATGAAAAGTAGGAAAGAGAAGAAAGAAAAAGTAGGAAATAGGAAATAGAAAGAAGGAAAAAGTATGAAAGAGGAAAGATGAAAAAGTAGGAAAAAGATGAAAAAGCATGAAAGAGAAAACTTAGGTTTCAAACCGAGTTTTTTTAACCAAAATAGCTTTTCAGAAAAATTTTATACTTGGACAAAATCTAGATTTTAGGTTAAAACCTAGATTTTGAAACCTGACCTAGATTTCAAGAAGTGATAGCAAACAAACCCTTGGAGGTCAATGTTTAAATTCTGGAAACAATCTCTTCACTTGTGAAAGTAAGACTGCATGTATCTATCAATACTCATCAAATGTTTAGTGGGAGTTTTGTGTATTGAGCCACACAATGTTTTTTGAAAAGTACTTTTCCATGGGCCAAAAAAAAATCAAAGCATAACGAACTATATATGGGCCTGAACCAAGAAGGAACTATCAAGAATTCTAATTTGCTTTGTACCAAAAAACAAAGAAGAATTCTAATTTGCTGCTGTTGTGTGTGTCAGCGCCATGTCCTTTCACCACTTTTTTTTTTTTGACCAACCATTCACCACTTATTTATTTATAACTTCATTTATTAAACCAAGCTCCTGGATATGAATGGCTATTATTGGACAGTTATATTGGGTATCCATGTCATGTTATGTCTATGTTCTCATATATGCTTCTTTATGAACTTTGCAGAATATATATATATATATATAACCATTTTACATCATCTATATTGATCAGTAGTAGTAAATTAATCCTACAATGGCTGATGAAACTCGTAGTAGCTCTGAGTTGGTGGTGGAGAGCACAAAAAAGATCATAATCTGATTTACCGGTGCAAGAGATGCCGGAGAATGGTAGCTTCAGATGAGAATGTGGTTTCCCATCAGCCTGGAAAAGGAGAAGCAAACATCAAACAGAACAAGAGAAGTCACAATACACAAGAAGAGAAGCAACCAATCCACTGTACTTCATTATTTGTCCAACCCATGAAGTGGATGCAAGCAGGTTTTTATTTATTAAATCTCATTCATGTACTCCTAAACATTACATTGGAACAGCTTAGAATGTTTACTTTATTTCTAAATATAACAACTCAATCCATTTTATCTATAATTTTTTCTCTCTAAAACTTTATCCCTTATGGATGCACATAGAGATTTTTATTAATGGTTAGTTCCAATATATGAATGATTATTAAATAAGGTATCTTAAGAAATCTAACACATTTTTTAAGCAAATAACCATTTTTCAACATCTTCACATTAACTTTTACCTTTAATATAAGAGTTAGGTAACTGATTTAGATGGATTAAGGAATTTAGTTGTGTCAGTTGTTTGTAACAAATATTGATTGATTTTCCTAAATAACATCTTTTACCATAGTTATCCTTGGATTGAAACTCTTTATGAATGTGTGCAATCAACAGGATTGTTTGGGGGAAAATTATAAATTAGTGAGATAAATTATATTGACTCCTTATATTTATGATTAAATTCAACCCCTAACTAACTCTTATAAAAATATAGTGCTACCTCTACTCCTAAATATAAAATATATTATATATTTATCATCAAAGGCAGAACTATCTATTTCTTACGTTAATTCGATGATGAGTTTCCATGGGATTTCTCTTCATTCTTCATATTGACTCTATTTGGTTCACTTAGACAGTTGATAAGGGACATGTAGAGTAAAAACTTGTCTGTTTGGGATGCAATGCTAGTTTGGGTTACTTCAACTGGGCAGGGATGCAGTGTGGCTGCGGAGCAAGGGTGAATCCTGTATTCAAGCTCCATGAAAGCCGGTGAGATGAGTGTTGTATACTATATGATCACTCTGTCACTCCCGAGTGTGCCTTGATTGCATTGTTGTTGAAAACGCACGATCATGTAAGTTAAGATAAAACATCTCTCACATACTTACCTCATAAATTGTGAATCACATTGAAAATGACAAAAGGCAGTTTATATCGTTAATCCAAACAAGCATTTACATGTTTGAAATGATATTCTGGAAGTTTGTTCATGCAAGTCAAAATAAAACTTCTATCAAAATTTTAACTCGTAAATCGTAAATCACATTGGAAATGTAGTTTTTACCATTAATCCAAATATATCACGAGCTGGTTGTAGAGCTTGGAACTTGGACTCGGGGCTAACAAAAAAGGGCTTGATTTTTTAAGCCCAACCCTTTGAACTGTCGGGCTTGTGTTGATCTGCTGGCTTTTGGTTCATTTAACGAAAAAAGTTATTTTTCTTATTTTTTTAATTTTGAATAGTAAAATTTCTAAGTTAAGACATAAATAATATTACAATTAAATTAAAATAAATAGAGTTAATATAAAAATATATTATGAATGAAAATTTCAACAGTTGGACATGAAAAATGTGTTCAATAATAGCCATATAATTTATAATTAGAAGCAATAGAATGTATAAATGTTATTAATGCAAGAAATAAAATGACAGAATAAGGTTTTGTATTCATTCCCTAATTTTGCAACTCGGCACTTGAGCTTGTTGGTCACGGGCAACCCACAGGTCATGGCCAGCCCATGGATCACGGAAATGTTTAACATTTTTTCACTTTCTTTAAACAGATCAAGTTAAAACAATATATTTTAAATTTGGTCTTTAAAAAGTAGTTTATAAATGAAAAGAATAAATTTGATATCGAAATTAGAAAGAATAAGGATTTAAATATGTATGTGTATGTCTTTATATAGCACCCACAATAATTAAAAATAAGTGTTTAACTTAAAAGATTTCTTCTTAAACTTGAAGGAAAAGTGAGTTATTATAATATAATGCATTAAATAAGGAGTAAGAAAAATTATATTTCAACAACATTTTTTTTCTTTTCACATTTTTATATTTTTATGGGTATATATATGACTGACAAGAAAACAATTTAAAACATGACTTAAAATGATTTGTTTCTAAAACTTAGAAGCAAATATATGAAGAATAAAGAATGTTTAAAAAATAAAAAATAATGGGGCGGTCCTAAAGAGCTTACACGTGGTCTTATTGGGTTGATCGTTTTTGGTTTGTCTCCTTTTTTTTGATAATAAATCACAGGTCCCACTCTCCAGTCTAATCGGACCTACCCGATGGGTTTGACCTGTTTTTCAACTCTAGCAAGAGGCTTACTGGAAAAGCTTGATGCTATTACTACTTGTAGTAATTAAATGCTTAAATAATCACTTTGGAGCTTTCTTCTAAAATTATACTAGTTTAGAATGGAAGCTTGTGCATATTTGATCTCATGCACCATCTTAAATAATATTAACAGGTTTGTGCACATTTTTGTTTGGACAATTGAAATTTAATTTGGGCATTCAAATTTCGCTTTATTTTATTTGTAATAGTCTTTTGATATGTAAAATTGGATAATAAGTCTATCTTCCTTCAAAGTCTGGCAGCTTGAACTCTAACCTTTTGAAATTAGAACTCACCACTCTCCAGTCTTAGTTTACTTGTTTTTACGTTTTCATTTAGTTGATTTAATAATAATAATTATTTCAAATAAGATTTTATATTTTTAATTCTTAAATATGATTGTTTTTCAAGAACAATCATTCAAAAGTGTTTGTATGTATTTCTTTTCAACATTTGTTCACAACGGATAAATAAATTGACATTTTATAACTAAAATAAATTTCTTTAATATTAGATAAGTGACATTTTATAATAAAATGGAAGTAACAAATTATTTAGAACAAATTAATAAATTATTAATAATAGCTGGCATTTTATAAGTAAAATAAATTTCCTTAATATTGGATAGCTGCCTTGAATTTAAGTGCATTTTTTTAAACTTCAAAACATTTAACCCGCGCTAAAGTTGTCAATGAGATAGTTTTATATATAAATGACGGGCTTTTTGAATTTTCATTGAAAATGGTAGCGCTTATAAAACTACTACTAATTTTTGGTAGGAAAATTACCCTGTGCTGCTAAAATCTGGGTAGGAACAAAAATTTTTTGTCTTACAAATGTAGTAACGGTTGTGAAACTGCTACTATTTTATTTTATTTTATTATTTTTGCAATTTTTATATTTTAGAAGCGGTTAGACGTCAAGCCAAAATTTCCAACTTCTCTTAATTTAGTAGCAGTTTCATACCTACTACAAGTGTTTGCTCGTCATCCCCTCGTTCCGCTATATTTGCAGCGGTTGATAACAAACGCTGCAAAACTAGTAGTAGGTTACACTTTTTGCACCATAGTTCTTTAAAAATGCTGCTAAATTGTTTGTCACGTTGATTTTTGCAGCAATTTATGTAAGCCACTATGACATGTACATATAGCGGTTAAAACCGCTACAAATGTATACAATAACCACTACTAATGCTCCTTTTTTTGGTAGTGAACAATCACCACTGTAGACATTATTAAAAGCTTGACTTGGATGGTTTTTAAGGGAATGACAAACAATGAATCAGTCATTGATAATTGAAGGCATTATTAATAATCATCTACTTTGAGCTTGTTTGAAAATGCGATAGGGAATAATTTTTACGGAGTTTGATGTAAAATCTAAATTTTGGAGAATAGGTTTTGAGAGAATAGCTTTTACAGATTTAAAGGTAAAACCTAGCTTTTACGGATTCCAAAGTAAGATTATAATTAGAAAGAGAAAAGAGGAAAATAACTAGAAGAGAGAGCAGGAAGAAAGAGAAAGAGAGGAGCAAGAAAGAGTAAGAGGAAAAATAAAATAATATGAAAGATAAAATAGAAAAATAATTAGAAGAAAAAGTATGATTTGACAAAAAAAATAACTTTCTAAAGCTTATGTTTCAAACCTAGGCTTTGTCTCAAAAATAGTTTTTTCTAAATGTAAGTACTTAAATAAAATTTAAGTTGTGAGGCAAAATATAAGTTTTATCCTAAGACTTAAATTTCCAAATGTTGACCCAAACATTCCTTAGAGTCAATGCGTTGGCAAAAAAAGGAAAAATGGGGAAGACTTGGAGTCAATGCCTTTACAAATCCACCACCATCACCCATTAATCTATGCCACAAGAATTTCCAACGGATGAAGATGATCATGATGCGAAGAATTTTGTTTCAATATTCTGCACTATAATTAAAACGAAAACAAAAATTGAATTTATTTAATCCAATAAATATTAAATATAAGAAAAACTACATTGGCGTAATTCAGTAATTGTTTCTATTTATTTATCATGTTTATTGGAATGCAAAAAAAAAAAAAATTACACTGCTGAAATTTTTTAGCCAGAGATTACATTATTTTTCATTGATGAAATGCTATTGTCCACAAATATCGATGTTTTGATAAGAAAAAGAGAAAAAGCCAAATCTTTGACTCCAAGTCAACCATAATTGATGTGCTTTAAGTCTCGTTTGGAAGTCCATTTGAGGATAACTTTTACGGAGTTCGATATAAAATTTAAGTTTTTGAGATTAGATTTTGGAAAATAGCTTTTACAGATTTTAAGGTAAAAACTTAGGTCTTAAAAGGTGATTGTATTTGAAAAATTATTGACTTTTACCGAGTTTAAGGTAAAACGTAAGTAGGAAAAAATATAAAGAAAGAAGAAATAGAAATTTATTATGAGAGTGTGATTTTACAAGAAAATAATATTTTTCAAAACCTAAATTTTAAAAAAATATTAGTGTTTAGACAAACCTATGTTTACAAACGGGAAGGCAAAATTTAGTACCACTGAAGTCGTTATCTAGGACAAATTTTCAACAAAGTTAAAAGGAAAATGCAGTTGGTGGTTTCCAGAAAAGAGTGACATTGATTATAGCAACCCCACTGCATTGAAAAGATTTCACATCAATAGTTAATTACAGTAGAAATTAAGTTAAATTATCACTTTATAAATATCATTTGTGTCATGAGAGTATAATACACACTCAATGAATTTCGTTGTGTCGTGTAGAAAATTTGCTAGTCAACTCAATTTGCAACAAACAAGTGGAATAAGTGGAGACAAAATAAACTTAGAGGAAAATGCTACTCCATCTTAAAGAGAGATTACACACAACTTTTTTCTTCATTTCCTTTTCTTGTATCACTATTCAGAAAATCATTTCAATAAGTGATAGGTATAACTTATAACGTGTAAAAACTTTGCAATCTAATAATCCAAGAATTTCTTCTAACAACCTATATATGGTCCCTTAAATCAAAGAGGTAAGAAAACTTGAACATACTAATTATTATGCTAGCTTTACATATTTGCAAGTAGCTCATTCTCAACACAAATTGTATCTCCAACATCCTCTTTCACAATCCCTTACCAAGAAATTACATCAATTTAGGGTGGAAGAGCTTCCTGGAGCTCAATTTCTCCCTCAAGCATCTCTATGACATTCTTCATCGAGGGTCGGTCACTAGGATACATTTGTATATAATTGGAAGCTACTGTAATCATCTTTTTTGCGATTCCCCTTTCCTCATCTGTGATATTATTGCTCCCCTCTATCGATTCCTCAAACTGATCGTAAACCCATTTAGCAAAATAGGTTTGCCAAGAATGCTCAATGACGTTCAAGTTCTTCCTTCTACCGGCCATTTCCATCAGCAGCATCCCAAAGCTATAAACATCAGCTTTGTGTGATATCCCTCCAATGTTCTTGTACAAAAATTCAGGTGCCATGTACCCGAATGTCCCCCTCGCATTTGTCATAGACACAATACTATTATCCAACGGGCACAACTTTGCCAATCCGAAATCCAAAATCTTTGGATTGAAGTTTTCATCAAGAAGGATGTTATGAGGTTTGATATCAAAGTGCAAAATTTGCATACTGCATCCCCGATGTAAATATTCAATCCCTCGAGCAACCCCAAGAGAAATGTTGAATACTTTCTCATAATCGATTGATACATTGTCTTGTCTCTCAAAGAATATGCACTTGTCAAGAGATCCATTTGACATAAACTCATAAACAAGAGCTCGCCTACTTCTTTCGGCACAGAATCCAATGAGATGCACCACATTGACGTGATGGATCGTGCCAATAGTGGCAACTTCGTTGATGAAATCTTGTGCGTTATTTGCCTTGGACTTTCCCAGTAACTTGACAGCTACATCGCGATTGCTTCGGAGCTTGCCTTTATAGACATAACCGTAGCCTCCTTCACCTAATTTGTGTCTGAAGCTATTGGTCATTTTCTTGATCTCTGAGTAAGAGTACTTGATGGGCATCAGATTGCTGTTATTTTGGAGGAAGTCCTCAACATTGTCATAATAAGATTGATGCCTTCTTCTCCATCGACGAATCAAGAATATTAAAGCACAAGGAGCACCAAATACAAATTTAGCTCCAGACCAGTACACTCCTGTACACAAGATTAATCAGAATTAAATCAAATATTGCTATGTAATATATACTTGTATGATCATATGCATGTGTTTAGCACACGGAACGTAACCAAGCTGAGTTTCTGTGTTAAAAGAAATTTTCGATATGGAGGATTTCACTTAACCCCCACATAGGTTACTTTATTTCATTCAAGGACAAAAAATATTCTGAAATTACTATGCATCAAAGTGAAATTTTGTTTTAATAGTAAGTGATTAAAATGCCTTTTACTTCATTTTTTTACAAGTGCACATGCGTGTTTTAACAATTCATGTTTACATACGAAAATTTACATCTTCCAATTTATATTATAATAGTTGATTCAAAAACTTACAGTTGCATCCCTCTGATCTATAAATGTCATTTCAACTAAATCACTGAAAGTAAGAAAAACAATTAACTTATTAAATTTGTCTTAAATTAAAAAACTTTTCAAATTTACCAATATTAAACGAGGTTTTAAATGGGAGAGAAAAATATAAAGAGACACACTTAAGCATTAATTACATGAGTAAATTGAAAAATAAGCATTAATTGCTCTGTAAGTGATTGTGAACCACGACATTCTTCAAAAAGTGATTGTGAATTGGATAGAACTAACAGTAGCAAAATAACAAGTATCCATATGAAAAAAAAATGACATTTTCATCATTTATCATCAAAATATAATGTTATGATCTGAAACTCAACTGCAAAAGAAAATAACTCAATGTAATGCAAACATTGTTCACGGGTCTCGTAATATGATAAAAGGGAAAGCTATAAGATAACAGGATATGGGAAACTGAGGAGTAACAACAGTCACAGTGTTGCAGAAGAAAGGAGGAGGAAGATTTCACAATCAAGATGATTATGGCAGGAGAAAGAAAGAGGATTGCCAGGGAATAATAGATGATCTTCTTGGAGAAATTTTCATGACAATCTTTACTGCCTCCAAGTCCTTTTTGCTTCATATGTATACTTCTGTCATGTGAGCCCAATACATATCCAAGTCTACAATAATACTAAGCTAATTCATTGTATATAATTTCACTTTAATCATTTGGCAATGCAGTGTAATTTCATAATGTTTTAGTCCTTGTTTGAAATAATGCAGTGCAGTTTCCCTTTTTTTAATATTAACATTACGCATGTGTATTTTTTGTTCTTCTATATGCATCATACTAGCTTGGTACTTGAATCTATATATGCTCATGCTAAGTTCTGAAAGGAGATAATTGGAGAATTGGAAAAATATCTAACGGATTCTCTTATTTCTTTGTGTTACTGGTTGTTTCGGGGTCAAACTAACAAGTATAAGAAATTCAGCGAGTACGGGAAATTTTGAAGAACAGGAAGAAAAACTTGCTTCGCTCACCTGCAGCCGTCACAGTCTTAGAAATGGTGGCTGCGTTGTCAAAATTAAAAACAGAAAGTTTCGTTTAGATCATCATGAACATAATTGTTTTCAATATTTTTCTTTTGTTCTCAAGAATATTATGATAATTTAACTATATATCTTGTGAAGTTACCTGGAAGATCTGAAAGACGACGAGGATGACAAAAAACCATGTTAGTGGCATTTTGAAACCAGCAGTTACCTTTCTGATCTCCTTCCCACTCCCCACAACGACCAGAAATCCACTTGATGCCAATCCCATTCACCTCCTGGCTCTGAACTTTTGGATAAGAACATTTCTTATTGCATGTCATTGGTCCCCTCGGCAACACCTTTATCATCATTTCTATTTTGCAGGATGCTGCCACATCAACTACCCTTGAATCCCATGGCAGCACATAAGAATAATAAAGCTTATTTGGCTCTTCACTAGAACAAAGCGCCACAATATCCCTATCATACAGATCAGGAAGGAGTTTATTCTGGCAGCTGACAAACACTAATCCGCCCGCATAATAATGGTGTTTTTTGGAGCTTCGTTCTTTCTGTTTGGCTGCCAAAGAGTGGTGGGTGAAGTTGTTGTATGTGAGAGAACGACGAGAGATTGAATAGCAATTGTTGTTGTCAAGTCCAGCGGAGATGGATTGGAGAGTAGTGGAATCGGAGTTACCATTATTAGAGGCATAAATGGCCTCTATTAAGTGCCTCCCATAGTTTAAATATAACACGGTTCTGTTGTTCTCGCAGACTAGTTCGTAACTGGGATCGCTGCAAATGCCGCTATAATAATAATAATCACGGCCTGTGTTTCTGAAGACGTTGTTGAACACGTATCCGCAGGAGTTGCTAAATGATGAGCCATATATATCGAAAGCTATATTCCAATGATATCCGCTTCGAGCAAAGAGAACAAGGATGAAAATTATGATGATGGTTCCATTGATCATTTCGAGAGGAAGAAACAAGCTACTGCTTTACAAGCCTAAATTTTTTGAGTCATTGCGTGGTGCCATTGATAATTAATTAAAGAAATCAATTAATGGCTGACTTGGAGTCAAATGTTTCATCTCAATATCCTCCACCAGCACCACTCATTTTATTATATGCGGATTTTGTTTCATTCCCAGCTCCATAAAATGAATTAGAAATTTTTGCGTGCATTGAATCATCACGTTATTCTACTTCCTCCAATTAAAATGCTCAAACTACCTTTTGTGGGTCATGTTGTCTTTTGTTGGAATGTCTTTTAAAAATGAAAACATGCGATTTTTTAAAGGAAGATTTGTGATTTTTTAAAAAAGTTGTATCTTTATAAATTAATTAATTTATAAACTAATTAATTTATAAATGATTTAGTGCAACCAAGAATTTTTCTAAAATGAATATAGTTTATATTGAAACAAATACATAAATTTATGATTATTTAAATCTATGAGTGAATTTATAAGATTTATATAACAAAAAATATGATTCTTTTATAGTTATAATATGGATAGAGTCGTATCAAGAGTTAAACCGAGATAAAAAAAAACCACAAGTGGACCATGAATACTTTTAACATTCAAATATAATTATAACTGTAAAGATATAAACACATAATTATATATCTGGATGAATAAATATCTTATATACATATACAAATCATGACTCCAAGTCAACCATAATTGATGTGCTTCGGTACCATTGAATTCATTATTGACAAATGTTCAACAAAATGAAAAGAAAATGCTGGTTGTTTCTAGGAAAGACTCGTTTGATTATATCATGGTTGGATTAAATTTTAGTTTTGAATTATATAATTTCATAAATATTATTTTTGAACTATGGTTAAGTATATGGATAAAAAATAAGATTCGTTAAAAATATGGGGATCATATGAGTTTTGGTCTGTGTCCTTGTACTTTTAACGATTTTTTGTTTTTCATCCATATGCTTTGTCTAAACTCGAATTAAATCCTTATAAAAATATAAATATTAAAAGTCACAATTTGAAACCATACATACTAGAGCTAAAATTTGATTGAACGATGAAAATTGATGATAATATTAACCCTATTTTTATATACAGGGTTAAAAAGCAATATGGCATTATTTGATTGATCTAATTTTTAAATTCTTAATTAGATCAGAAAATCTAATTAAAGATTTATTAAATTCAACGATCCAAATTAAAATTTGAATAATTCAAACGTCTTTTATTATAATTTTCTCTAGAAAATATTGTGACATGGTCAATATTGTACATATAAAAAATGTGGAGCAATCTAATCCACGCAAAATCTTGTACAATTAATGTGCCTGTTTGGGAAGCCATTTTCCCAATGTTAACGGAGATTGAACCTCCAATGCTTTAGGACAAGTTAAGATACCTTAATTTTTTTCCCTATTAACAAATATAATACCCAGTTGACAACTCATACTTAGAATGCCAATTTTTTTATCACAAAATATTAATATTTACAGTGATGGTTGCCCTTTTAGGAATACCTCCAAACGACATCGAGTCAACATTAGGCCTAACCAAAAAGGAAAAAAAATTAAATCTCAAGTCACAGTAACCAATTTTTTTTGTTACCATTGGTTAATATTGTACTAATTTGAAAATTTATATGTTACATTGCTCCACAAGTTTTTTTGTAGTGTCAATCACTCATTGTAAAATTATCACTATTTGTAAATAAATATTAGTAATATTATAATACATTTTAAATCGAGAAAGAGAAAAAGAGTTTTGGCGTGTAATTAATTGATGTCTACTACCCTATTTTACTATCATTTACTTTGTTTAAAAATTTCCAATTGCAAATTTTTTCAAAGGTAACTAAAAATTGTTTAGTGGTATAGGTTTAATTATCCTTTAACTATATCCAATATATTTTAAACTATGTATAAAAAAATATTTCTCTATAATTAAAGATATATTGAACACATCTGAAAAATAAATGTACATGTTAAACATGAGTTGCTGACTCTTAGTGATAGAGTTATTTGGGCATTTTTGGATTATAAATTTTGTAGTGGGAAAATTTCTAGTTGCCTTATTTTTTTTATTTAAGGAAATCACTATAAGTGTTCTACAATCCATAGAAGCATGCCTACTCAAAATAAAAAAAAATCTTGATCATTTCCTTTTTTTAGAGCTACTATCACTTCCTTTAAGAATACGTGATAATGTGTCCGTTTGGAAAAGCGGTAGAAAAGTACTTTTACGCAAGTCGAAGTAAATATGTAGAGAAGATTATCTCGTTTTACAGAAAAACACTGTTGAATGTGCTTTTGGAGAGTAAATATGTAGATATTTTCAACACAAATAAATACCAAGATATTATTCAAACATTTTATTTCAAGTTGAAATACCATTTGGACAGTGTAAATGCTCGTACCTCTTCCAACTGGTACACTTTTCAGGTATTGAACTTATGTTTTCCTCTTTAAAGGGATGATGCTACTTACAACATCAACTAACAGCTTGTTAATGCTTAGACTATCTATTTTGGTCAACAAAAATTATGTGGAATAACCAAAATTCTTTTCTAAGTGTACATCTTTTGGGGGGTTTTTTCCAAAAAAAAAATTCCACAGAATAGGATCATTATAGTGGACAATGGAAAGAGTGACACAAAATAAAAATGTAGATGAGATTTGGTTCTACTTATTGTGAATTTTTGTAAGAATTTTAAAATAGAAAATTAAAAAAAAAACAGTCAATTGTAGCTTAACTTAAAGTTGCCAATGAATTAGTTATTAAAAATTTAAAAATACTTTTACCGTTTCTTAATTCCAATGAATTAATTAAAAGTGATATATATACACTTTAAACTTTATCCAAAGCTTGACCTGGATGGAATCAAAATGCGTTCGAAGAAAAAAAAAACAGAGAGAGAGAGAGAGAGAGATAGGAAAAAAAGGGGAAGACTTGGAGTCAATGCCTTTACAAATCAACCACCATCGCCCATGAATCAATGCCACAAGAATTTTCAACGGATGAAGATGATCATGTACAAAGAATTTTGTTTCAAAATTCTGGCGCTATGATTAAAAAGAATATAAATTATATACAAACAAAAAATTGAATTTATTTAATCCAATAATGAAAAAATATTACTAAATTTATCATGTTTATTGAAATGAAAAAAATTATTACAGTGCTGAAATTTTTAGCCAGAGATTATATTATTTTCACATTGATGAAATGCTGTTGTTTGCAAAAATCGTTGTTTTGATAAGGAAAATAGAAAAAGCCAAATCATTGACTCCAAGTCTTTTAATAATGCCACCGAATTTATTGAGAAGTAATTTTCCCCAAAGTGATAATAACCAGCGAAGGACGCGAATGAAGCTTCCAGGAAAGAGAGGCTATCTATAAATTGACACAAGAATCCTAGACCACCCACGACATGGTGTGTAATTAGGAATGTGTTATGAAAAATGAGTTTACAGATTTCAATAAGAATTTATGGAATTCAAAAAGAATTTATGGATTTTAAGATAGTTTTTATAGATTTTGAGATAATTTTTATAGATTTCAATATGGTTTTGTATTGATTTGTATATACCGTTGGAAAGAAGTTTTTCCCAAACATCCACTTGACTTCATTGCTTTCTTCAATTCAATCTCGCATAAGTCATTACAGAGATATTTATGGAGATCAAATGTTAAAATTTGAATAATTAATGTTCAATCTCTCTCTCTCTCTTCAGCATCTCTATCTCATGTTTAATTGAGGGTCTATTACAAGGATTTATTTATATGGGCTCGTTTGAGAATGTGATATAAAAGTATTTTTACGCAAGTTGAAATAAATATACGAAGAAAATTATCTCATTTTATAGAAAATTACTGTTGAACATGTGTTTAGAGAGTCCAAAAACTCCCCAAACACAGCCTATAAAGGTTACATAATTAATTTTTATATATTAAAAAAGAATTCGTTAAGTTGGTTGCTTCTAAGATTTGTGTGTTGTTATTGTTAACATTATCCCCTTAATCCTTTTCTCCGATGATGAAAATTATATTTAACATATGTACTTAATAAAAATATGTAGTTTGAGTGAGAATTTTGTAAATTTTGGAAAATAAAATAGAATGATAAAATATTCCACTCCATTTTATCCCGTTAAAATATTCTTTTCCATGGGTGAATTAATTGGTCTCATGTTTAAGACCAAAAGTCAAATCCTTCAAAACATGTACATTAATTACTTCCACCGTACAAATATCCTCCTCCATTTCATCCCTTCAAAATATATAATAATGTCATATTAGATGTAATTTGCTTTCCTAAACGAAAAATCATACAAAGATAACAACAAAAACTTTGGAAATTATTTATTTTCATTATTAAAGTACATTGTTGAGCTAAAAGTATTCTAAACTGAGTTATAAAATGAACGAAACTTAAGTTAAATTGGTTTATATGAATTAGCTAGGTTAAGTGTATAAGTGAACTTACAAGCGTGCATACACATTTTTACAATTAACAATAACAAAATACATGTATCCATATGAAAATTATAATTTAAATTATAAAAGTGTATACTTAAATTTACAAATGTTTATATGGGTGAATTTACAAGTGTACATACACATTTTAATATTTAACAATGACAAAATAACAATATTTCCAAATTTTATATGTAAATTATTTACAGGTATAGATACACATTTTAATAACCAACCGTAGCAAAATAACAAGTGTCTATATGAAAAAATATATAAATCCTAATTTATGAAGTCCCTATAAAATTACAAGTGTTCACATGAATGAATTTACAAGTATATATATGAATTTTAACAACTACTAATAATGTAACAATTTTGATTGGAAAACTTAATGGATATAAACGAATTGAACTGCCTTTTGTCCTTATCAAACTCGTGAAAAAATTATGAAGAAATGGAATGCAAAGTCTTCCAAAACGAAAGCAATGTCAATGCACTTTTTAACACACACTATAAAAAAAGGCTGTATTAGTAGCGGTTATCTTATGTATTTGTAGCGGTTATAAGTGCTACAAATATGTGTTGTAGCGGTTACAATAACCGTTGCAAAAACGATCGTGGCAAACAATTTAATAGCTTTGTCAGCTTCTTCCATGAGCTCAAAGAAAGTATAAGCTTCAGCGTTCCTCATGTACTGAGGCTCCGGACCTTGCACTTCATATATGACTACATTGCCATGAAACCCAAAAGAATCACGAAGTGCATCATTGACGGGTCAGCCCGATCCTCTTCTACTCCTATTTACGAGAATCCAGGAGTACACTCTCTCAAGACATTACCAGTTTCTCCATGATATACCCAGTTTTTGTAACTTTGAGGGATCGATTTCACTATCAAGTGTTCCCTAACAACATCTTTAACATGCTATTTTTTTTAAAACTACATTTAGAATAGGGACACAAAATCTTACAATTAATCTTGCCATGTCTATCAGCAAAATCCAAAAAACTATTTAATCCGGCCAAATATCGAGCGGACGTGCGAGGAAACTTGATCCATAACTTATTCATCATATGACTTACTTGAGTGCACTAAGAGACAGAAATTAGAGGAAGAATGGAGAATTTGGCAAGAAATCTGATTATGGAATATTTAAATTAGTGTTTGTCAACGGCAAAAAATTTGCATACGAGACAAATGCATGACCGTTGTCATTTGCAACGGTTTACAACCGCTGCAAAGCAATAGACCGTTGGAAATTGTAGCGGTTAACCGCTACAAAAAGAGGCAAATTTTTCAAATTTCAAATTTGCAGCGGTTACAAATCGTCGCTCACTCAGCGGGAATTTTTTCAAATTTCACTATAACCGCTGCAAAAACAATTATTAATAAATTTAAATATTATTAAAAAAATTTTAATATAATTAGTTCATAACAATAAATGTAAAACAATTATTCAAAATCTAAATAAAAAATTAGTAATAAATTTAAATAATAATTAGTAATAATTTAATTCTTTTAAAAATTTATAACAATTATTCAAAAAATTTTAATATTAAAAAAATTTGTTATTTCATTCACAATCTAAATATTAGTAAAATTCAACAATTAATTAACTTGAAGTAAATTGATAATTAACAAAAATTTAAATAATAATTAATTCATTTATTTAACTTTATGTAAAGTTAAATTTTAATTCAAATCATTTAATTGTTTAACTTTATATTTCACTTTAATTTCTAAAATTATACCATTAATAAAATTTAAAATATCAATTAAATAAAGTTCAATAATAAACAAAATTTGTATCAAAAATAAAAAAAGAATACAACAAAAAATAAATAAACGAAATTTGTATAAAAATAAAAAAGAATACAAAACATCAACTGTCCAGTGGGGGGCTAGGGGGCTGGGGATCCTCGGGCTGGGGAGTTGGGGGTGGTGGAGGTACTGGGGGTTAGGGGACCATGGCCGGCAACGAAGGTAACTCAAGTGGAGCAGAGCTGGAGAAGGCAGCCTGAAATGTCATCTGTAGCATGACATTCGCAGCCTGCCTCCACATCTCTATATGCGACTGCACCTGCTGCTGCTGTTGCATCTGCTACTGCTGCCACTGCATCTCCTCCTGCTACTGCTACAACTGCACCTGCACGTCACTATCCACCTCTACTGGTGCTATGCCGCCGAGGTCCAGATGTAGTAGCTTGGGACGCAGCAGCAGAGGAGGAAGTCCCAGCCTCATATCCTCAACCCTCATAAACAAGGGTTCAGGTTGCCTTAAACCCGAACCCTGGGAGTCGACCAGAGTGCCTATCACACCCCTCCATGACCACCCTCTATGAGGAAGTAGGGTCTACATCTGACCCCTGAGACTCCCTCAACTCAACGTCTGTACGCTGAATACGACTCTGTACTAAAAAAAATCAAAAGATTAAAAATTAAAAATATCTAATGAAAAAATTAATTATTAAATAAAATTATTAAATTTAATTATAAAATTACTTATTATTTATTTAAAAATTAATTAAAACAATATAAACATTTATCAAATTACAATTTAATTATGAAATTACTAATTATTTATAAAATTACTAATTTCAAAAATTAATTATAAAATTACTAAATAATTATACAAAACTGCATATTTAAAAATTAATTATAAATTTAAAAATACTTACAATAATCTCCTCGGTCTCCTGCGTCAGGGGAGATTCATCTGTGTCTGTAGGTGGTCACAAACATCTCCCCGTAGGTCACCCTCCAACTCTCCCTCCGTGTCACCTCATCCAGTTTCGAGTACGCGACGGAGAACGGCTTTGATCCTACCGTATGATGGATCGTCTGCAGGAACTGGCTCCACACAACCCTCCTTGACACGGCCTGCTGCTCCAGCGATCTCCTGAACGAACAAATCTGGCCCAATCCGCCGCATCGACCCTATCTGGGACGTCCACCTCCATCTCCTTGATCGTCTGTGTCCCGTCCCTCTCCTTTTGGTGGTACATGCGACTCCGCCTATTCTTCCACCCTTCCCCTATCTTCAAGATGACGAACTCCCTGTTCGCATCTCGTACAACAAATTTGCCCTGCAACATATTTCAAAATTAAAGTTAGTAAACTATTTATTAATTAGAAATAATCTCAACACTTTAAATAATTTAAATTTTACCTTCACTTTCTTCCACACAGCGTTCTTCAGGCTCGGCTGGATCCTCTTCCAGGTCTCAGCGCTGATGTCGAACTGCAAGAAGTTGCAGCCCTGCTCATCAGGCAGCGGTTGAAGAGCTGATCGCCCTTCTCCTACGGTTACCGGGTGATGTCGTCCCACTGCACGACGACCTTTTGCCTACTAAGAAGTTGGTGTACATCTCTCAGTGTGAGCTCGAAGTCGTCGACATTCAACATAACGTCGACGCCATCCTCCTGACCATCACCATCTGGGAACATAGCTTCCTTCCCATGCCTCCTACTTTGCTCCTGATCAGCCATATGAAAAAATTAATTTTAAAAATTAATTAAAATAAAATAAAAAATTTAAAAATAAATCTAAATATGTAAAAAAAATAAAAAATAAAAATAAAATTACATATATAAAAAAATATTTAAAACTAACTCTGATGTAATGTTTTCAAAGGATGAAAGTGAAAAATGAAGGGGATTTTATATAGGCGTTGATTTAGTAGCGGTTTTAGACAAATTGCTGCAAAGTAGTAGCGGTTTTGGCAAAACCGCTACTATGACCGCTGCCAAATGAACGCGCCTGCTTGGGAAATCTCACTATTTAGTAGCGGTTTGTCTGAATCGCTGCTAATTGACAGACTGTTCATTTTTGCAACGGTTATTTTTGCAAAATCCGCTACAAATGGCGATGCAAATCAGTAGCGGTTTTAATAACCTCTACCATAACCGCTGCCACAAACAACCTTTCATTTCTGGAACGGTTTGCACTTAATAAAACCGTTGCTAATTTGCAAAAAAACAGCTACAATTTTCCAGTCCGTTTTAGTAGCGGCTTATAACCGCGACAAAATTCAACTCTAGATTATCGTTGCATATTAATAGTGCTTTGACCCTAAACCGCTTCAAAGTTCATAATTTAGTAGGACCACCACTAATAAACCGCTGCTAAATACCCTGTTTTTAGTAGTGACAGAAAACTAATTACTGATTAATGTGGTTCATATTGTTCAGATTACAAGTTAACGGATTCATCATTATGGGGATCAATAACCTGGCTTTGAGTGTAAAATGTTATTTCAATCCTATATTTTTCACCCCAACCCCTCCGTTCCCTCTGTAATAGCCTAGTTTTTCCTTAAGCAACCATAACCCAACCAAATACAAGTTCATATACTTTGTGCAATGTGTAATCAAACCAACATTATGTTCACACAACCCATCATTCGTGGGTTCAACTGACGAATGGATTAGACTAGTACTCTCACCTAAAGAGAGAGGGTTCAATCATGGGGAGTGCCACTTTGTTGTGGCTCCAGTCGCGGTACTTGGGGAGGCATCACCACAGCTTAGTGAAGCTGGGTTAACCTACGTATGTGGTTAGAACTAAAAGGCTTGCTTGACATGCTCTAGTACCCGCAGAGACATGCCCCAGTTGATCATGAGTTAAATACTCTTCCCTTAGATCATGGGTGAGTCTAACTCCTTTCCTAAAATTTATGTATAAAGTTTTTTCCTTCTAAAACGTATATAAAAAGTTATATAGTGTAATGACAAAAATCGGGTTCTAAAACTTGTGATGGGCCGCATAAAAAAGTAAAACTATCCCATTTCGAGAGAGCTGATAATAAATTGGGCTACCACCCAGCCCTATAAATTGGGCTACCACCCAGCCCACCCACAGTTGTAGCATATATCTGTTGATCGGTCCACTTATTTTTCTTTTCATAAAAAACTTATTACAATTTGATTACTTTACTTTTATTACTTCACTTTTAGTAAAAAAAAAAATGTACCACCCAGCAGAAACAGGTTGCATCCCTTCAACGGTCAAGGTTCGATTTCTTACCTTAGATATGAAAATGATCATATTGAAAGGAGTTTACCCACTTTATGTACATTCAGTAACTGTGATAGAGGTTAATCACTGCTACCAGTGGTAGATACTCTGGGGAAACAAAAAAATGTCATTATTTTACCCTTAATTTAAATTTACCTCTTTTATATTAGGAACTTATCCTACTTTTAATTTCTCACTTCCCTTATTAATTTATTGTTTTTATATAAAAGAATAATCATATAAAATAGATTATATATTCATATTTGCAAATCTTTGGTGGCGTTCCTTACAAATTTCTCCAACAATCAAATAACGCATAAAAAATGATAGAGCTCTAATAATTAAAGGTCTATATTTGGGATTATGTTTTCTTTTATACACTTGCCTTATAAATTATAAATCATATTAAAAAATTAGTTTACAGATATGTTGCATACAACTGAAAAATAAATGCGCATGTTAAACAAAAGTTGCTCACACTTAATGATCGAGTTCTTTAGGTATTTTTGGATTGAATATTTTGCAGTGGTGGGAAAATTTCTAGTTGCCCTATTTTTTTTTTTGGAAAATGACAAACAAATCCTAAGTAAGACACTTAATTACAAAATGGTCCCAAATATTTGCTTAAATACAAAATGGTCCTAAACATTTACAAAATTACAAAATGGTCCCAAAGCTAATGAAGTTGTAAATGAAGGCTCATGAGGTTGTAAATGAAGGGCTACTGAAGTTGTTAAAGGTTATTTGTTATTAACAACTTCAGCAGCCTTCATTTACAACCTCAGCAGCTTTATGACCAATTACCATAAGGTCCCAAAAATAGATGCTGAGGTTGTAAATGAAGGCTTCTGAGATTGTAAATGGAGGCTGCTGAGGTTGTTAACAGCCTCAACAGCCTCCATTTACAACCTAAGCAGCCTCCATTTACAAGCTCAGCAGCTTTGTGACCAATTACCATAAGGTCCCAGAAATAGCTGCTGAGGTTGTAAATGAAGGCTTATGA
>JANTPZ010101219.1:0-15792 GCA_025593235.1 Vachellia pachyceras
CATAAATAAAAAATAAATAATAGAATAAATTTAAAATGTTAAATATATAAATATATTTTAAATATATTAATTATTATAATTATATTAATTATTAATAAGATAATATATATATATAAGGGGAAGGGGGATGGGGACGCGGTGCTTCTCACAGAGAGAAGCACCGAAACCGGTTCCCACGCACACACGACTCTATCTATTTCTTAGTACCAGACATATTTACCTAATCTAATTAAATTGAAATTTTGTTAAATTATTTAATATAATATATATTTTTTAAAAAACCCTAGGCATCTTCTTTAGTTTCATCTTTCTCTCATTTCCTTGATTATTGTTGGGTGAGCATTAAGAGAGTAAATAAAAAATTTAAATATTAAAAAAAATAGATATTATGTTTATGATTAGCAAACTATGGTCATTAAGGTTATACTCTTAATCATTTCATCCCAGTGATTTCAAATCTCTCTTTTGGGCCAGACAGTTTTATGCACTTTTAGTTGAAACTCCTTAGAATTCAGAGAACACGTATGAGATGGGGCATTTTTATACATTACATTTGTGAACATAATTAATATTAATAATTCGGGTCGACATATGGCCTAGCCAACACAACCCACACCTTCGTGGGCATGCATTTTGCCCTCCCCGAACCCACCAAACCTACCAATTTTGTACACTTGTCAAACTCCTTTTTCCTTCCCTTTCATTCTCTTTCTTTTTCACCCTATCACATCACACACAATTTTTTTTTGTATATGTGTCAAGAAGCTATTTTCACTCTTATATCCCTTTATTTTCATTTACTCACCTCACCAAAGCATATAAACACATATATTTTCAATTTAATAATTGCAGAATAAACAAATATAATACAAAAATAAAAATATCAAATAAAAAGTATGAGGAAATAGTTAAATGCAACAACAAATGATAGGGTATAATCCGTCTGTTACATTTGGATTACATGTAATCATGTCCTATGGAATCAAACCAAACTGGCCATCACTCTACTTCATAATTTTTGTAAATAAAAAAGAAATTGATTGAGATGTAATTAGAATTACAAAACGTAATCCTATTTACATTACATAAGTCTAACGAAACGTTGTAATTGGTATATTGCATCAAGATTACATATAATTATATCCCATGAAATTTAACTAAATAGGCTATTGTAATATCCCAAATTTTGTAAACGGAAATAAGGCCAAACCGATGAATTACAAAATGATTTGAGCCCCGTAAATAAGAAAAATAGAAAGGAAAATGCCTATAAACAAGAAAGGATGATCGAATAAGTCCCTGGGTCTGGCAAAATGGTTATTTGGGTAACAAGGGTAAAATGGTCATTCTGAATAATAAGGCATAGGGCACAAAATATCATCAAATAATAAGGACATTTTGATAATTTGGTCAAAAGTCAACAAAAAGTTAAAGTCAACTTAAAAGTCAAAGTCAACCAAGGGTAAGGTTGGAATTAAGAAAAAGTAGAAAAAGTGATGCCATTTTGGTAATTATGAGGAAAATAAGATAAGTAATGGCATTTTCGTAATTAAGGGATTTCGGAGCTAAGGACGACTGAGAACTAATTTTTGATGTAGCAAGAGTTCTCAAAGGCCAAAGACCCGAACTGAGAAAATTTTAGTTAGGTCATAAAGTAATTAATAAAATTATTACCCGGTGTCCGATGCAGGCAGTTTCAAAGTACGGAGAACAAAAGTGCCCGAAAGACCCGAAAAAGTATTTTCTTAGAAAATTAATTACGAAAAATCAAGGAAGAATTTTGAGGAACGGACAAGAGCTTGAGAATCAGGGAAAAATATAGAATTTTTCCATGTCCTTAAGTCAAATTGGCCGCCGGAAGCCCGTTTTATGGTTTTGCACGCAAATAGAGGAATCATGGTGGTTTACGAAGAGAGCCAAGGGTATTTTGAGGAAGGGATGATGCCACCTAGGCAAGGAGGCCTAGGGAATGGACCACATGAAAGAAAAGTCTCAGGAAAATTAAAAAAAATTTCTCGAATAAAGGTTATTTTACGGAAATGCGTGCCACCGGGTCAAGTAACTGACCGGGCAACCAAGCTTCTAAAGGAAGCCACAAAGCACATTTTCATCAAGGAATAAGAAAGAGAGGATAAGTGGCACAACCACAACCAAGCATTTTCCAACTTGGTCCCCAAGTTTCTTTCTCCTCCACACAATTTGTCAAGAGGCCATTTAATCAATAGCCCTCCATTTTCTCCTCTCATTTTCGTCACTCTTTCTCTCCCCCAAGTATGAAATTTGTCTTTCTTCTCTCAAGCTCCCAAGACACCAATTTTGCTCTCTCAAAGTAGAAGAAAGAGCTCACACACAAGGTAAAGCCCAAGCAACCTCCTTTCTTGAGTCTTGCAACCTCTTTCACCTTTCTGATGGTTTGATTTCTTGAAGGAATCTTTCTTTTTGAAGATAAGAGGCAAGGATTTCAAAAGGTGAAAATGGAAAATGAGAGGTTTTTAAAGAAACAAAAGGTTGCAAACTCTTCTTTAAAGAAGTAAAAAGTGTTTGATGGTTGTAGTTATTGTTTTGGGTGTCGTTGGGAGTTGTTGTTGAGATTTTGGAAACCATGAGTTTATGGGGAGATGCTGTCCATTTGAAGTCTTGAAAAGGGAAAATGTGTTTGAGTATTTTGATGCTTGAATCATGATTTGGAAGCAAGAATATACAAGCATTCAAAGCAAAAGTTGAAAAATCCAAAACCCTTCTTTTTCTGTTTTTTTCGAAAATCTGTAAGAAATAGAAGGAGTGAGATTTTGATGATTCTAATGCTTCCAATGGCTCTAAAATGATATTTTGTGTAGGGTAAAGATAAGGGATGGATTTTAGAAGCTTAAGGAACCATAAAACCAAATTTTGGAACTTGTAGGGTTCTTGAAAAGTTAAAGGGGAGTTTATTGCGTTTTTGCAAGTTTTCTTGCATTATGATGATTGGATATTCATGTGGATGTTATGATATGATCTTTAGGAAGTTGAGACCTTCAAGAGCCCATTTGGAAGGTTACTCAAGAGAGCCCTAAAGTGAAAAAGGAAAAGCTAAGATCTTGAGGTAGTAAGACTACTAAACTAAACTTATGTTTTATGAAACTTTGTTGTGAATGATGCATCATTTTTGTCATGAATGAAGTGGATGGTCTTGCTTGCATGATTTTCGTATGAATACATGAGTTGCTAAACTCTCCATGAAGTTGATGTGATTGCCCTTAAACCTCAACATGAAGTATCATGCAAATATGTGATGATGCATGCATGAAAATGAGCTAAAAGTGCTAAGGAATGGTAAAGAAGTGATCATGCATGTTAGAGGTGGGTTAATTAACCAAAAAGAAGTTTTGGTGAATTTTAAGAAAAGTTAATTTCCAAAGCTTAAGTGTTCCAAAGGCCCTGAAAAACTGATCGGTTTCATGTGAGAAATAAAAATAGCAAACGAGATCCAAATAAGCTGAAACTTTCCAGTCAGAAACTACACATCTTGAGCTTTAAAATGATATAAATTTTGCGAAATTTGAATATGTATTCCATGAGATATGAGTTTTCAAAGTTAAGGGAAAAATCTGGGAAAAACTGGAAGTAACCATTTGAGCTACAAACTTTACGGAATAAACTGATTCAAATGGGTAAGGATTGGAAGCAATGATTATTTTTTCCTATAGATCACTTAATAAGCTAAATTTAGAAATTGGAACCACTCCATTTCGATTTTTCTAGAATTAATTATGAATTTTCAAAGTTGGGTCAGAAATCTGGAAAATGGGCCAGTGAACAGTAACAGCGTTTTTGAAGAAAAAGAAAAATTTTCAAGTTCATTAAAAAGGCCAATTTAAGTCATCCAAAGCCCAATAGTGGTTCTAAAGTGATCTAATATGAGCAAAGAGGGGAAAATATGAGGTGTCACAGCTATTAAGTGTCAAAAATGTTGTAATATTGTCCTTTAAGAAATGTCTATTGAATGTGATTTTAATTTCAAATTGACCACGCTTTATCTCTACAATTCTCATACAGGAATAGTTGGCACCCTGAAATTCAATAATGCAGAATAATGTGTACTAAAAACATACTGCATCATTTTTGAGGTAGTATATAAATTGCTAAATAACATTAAGTATTCATCCGTAATAAAAAGTCTGTCAATTGTATTTAAAAAAGTCTGTCAATTAACTATATTTGTTACCACATCATTAATTAGTAGACAATTGGTGTAAATTGACAGAACTTTTTTTCTTTTTCGTTTTTACGATAACAATTTTATTTAATAACCCTAATAGCATCCTTTTATTTCTCTTGTTTTAAACCAAAACATATGCATCATGTTTTGTCATTGAGTATTAGTGTAAACTGAGATATTTATTTCTGACTCACAAGTGCCTAACGAACAAAATTAAGATAAACATGTAATAATGTTGCTAACTGATATTTTGCCTGGTTTGATGGATTTTTTTCCTTGTGGAAATTTCTTTTTAGCTGAAATATATATATATATAATTATATATTTTGTTATCGAGGATCATAATATATTGTGTGTATGTTTGTTATCGAGGATCATAATATAATTATATATTTTGTTATCGAAGATCATAATATATTGTCAACAGATTCCCAAACACACTGTTATAAAATGTTAAATCTCAATAATTGAAGATCCAATGTTGAGGAAAGTAAATGGAAAGAAAATAGAGGGGAAGGTAAATGAAGATACATCCCTATCCCTTTCCCAGTTGGCAAAACATGTAACATCTTAGACATAACGACACATGTTTCAATGAAAACATAGCGTAAAATATTTTAATCGACCTTGCGTTTTGCCTTAATGGTATAAACCTCTCCTTTATGTTTTGAAAACATACATTTAAATCCAAACTGTTAATTTTGTCAACACTACTACATAATTGTGTATCTGACACTTAGTTGGTACTTGACAATTAAAGAGATGTAGCGGTCAAATATGGCGACACGGGATCACAAAAACTTATATTTGATGGTGATAATACAAATCAATAAGTATGGCTAACAAATACTAAATTCATGAGTTTGTTGGGATAAGTGCTATTTACTAATTTACCCTTACTAATATTAAATCTCTAATTTTGAGCAACATTGTTTTGAATAACTTGAGAGTCATTGTTTTCTTTTTCCTAATTTTCATTTTTTGTAAATATTTATTTGATTAATGTTTTTATCACATATATTAGGACAAAAGTTTAAATAACTTAATTGACAGAGACATTAAAAACTTGATTTAAAATTTGATTTATTCTTTTAAATTCTACATAATGATTGCTGAATGCATGCTTATGGAGTCCAACTTATTATCGCAAGGTGAAACAAGCATGTTCCACCCAACAAGCCACAAGATCCAAGTGAGAGAACGATTTCACCTTTTTCCTTTATTTTTTTAAAAATAAATGTCTGTTATTGATGTTACAATATGTCAAGAACGACTTTTTATTATTCTTAAACTCGATCTCTATTTAAACGATTTAAAATATAGCATCTTGATAAAAAAAGAAAATATAATTTTCTTGATAAGATTAATACTTGTCGGCGATCCGAATAAAGTGAGAGGCTAGCTTGGTTGGTTGAGAGAACATGACCAATGCTTAACCTTGAATCACTTGGATATCATCAAACGGAAAAGATCTCTGAATTATCCAATTTTGGAAGTCCTCTGTAATCAAGTCGTCATCCTTAGAGATGATGAATATTTTTGGAACTATTCCATTTCTGCCATATGTCGCTGCTGTTTCCTTTTCCCATAATGCAGCATCTTGGTCGAGTGGTAAAGGCCTAACTAGAGACAATGCAAGTGTAAAATCCTACCATTTTAGGCATTGGCAACGCTTTTCTGGTTCTCTAAACTGTCCATTATATTAGTATGTCCACAGTAGCATCTTTTTCCATAAACTTCTTCAAGAACTATTGCCCCCCAAAAGTCATCACTAGCATCTGTCTGCAAAATTCTTTGTCCTTGATTGGGAAACTTCAATAGTGGAGGATTTTAAGCAATTGTTTTGAGGGTTTCGACTGCTTCTATTTGTTCTTTTCCCCACCGTGGAGGATTCTTTTTGAGGAGGTTGGATAGCTGGCTGGTATAATGGGACACATGAGGGAAAATATGAGGTAATTCACAATCTTGAGAAATTGTTGGACTTGTTTGTGAGTAAGATTGTCGTCAGGAAATTTTAACAATTGTTGTGCAATGTGAGATCCTGGACTATATTGACCATTTTTGCAGTGCGTGCCTAAGAATTCAATTTCTTTGGTACCAACTTCACTTTTCTTTGAAGAAACCATGGTGCCGTACTGTTGGACAATCTTAGCAAATTGGGCTAAGAAGGCTCTATGAGATTCTTCAGTATCGGAAAACAAAAGAATATCATCAATGTAGATGACGGCATTGTGGATAATAGGTTCAAAGATTCTGGTCATAGCCCTTTGAAATGGGGCTACTTTGAGGCCGAAAGGCATCACAATCTACTGGTATTCGGCATTAAGTTTTTTTTTTTGTTACACATTCGGCGTTAAGTTTGCAAAAGCAGTTTTGGGCGTGTCTTCTGTGTGTATACCCAATTGCCAAAAATATGCTTTAAGGTCAAACATAGAGAAAACATGGGCCTTTGGAGATGTGAAAATAAGGTACTGGGCTTTGGTAAAGAAAACTTACCACATTAGAGGAAATGGTTCAAAGGCTTGTAATCAATGACAAGTCTCTTTTTTCCTTGTTTGATTTTTGACCTTCTCTCAACATAAAAGGCTTGGCATGCCAAATCAGATTTTGTGGGTTTGATGAGTCCTTGTTTTAGCAAGGCCTTAAAGTACCCCTTATTAGAAAGTGTGCCCTATTGTAACTTTACACATTATTTATTATATTGTATTTTCTCCTTTCTTTAATTATCATAGCCTTTACATATTTATTATGATAATCGCATCCATAGATAAGTTATGAATATTGTCTTAAATGTTCCTGGTCGGTTGTCTATGCGGGAGCAAAGATGAAGTAAGAGCAGTATGACTTTGATAAGGTATGGAGATACGAGTCAAAATCATATGTGCTTGTAAGAGTACAAGGTGATGGACCGACTCATTATGAGAAAGTTGCATGGATCAAGTCATAAGCTTATCTCATATGGAATCACATCACCACGCCCTTTGACCTGAGATCATCATGAGTTCCTACATGAGAGACGCTGAGTTTTAACTTAGTCAAAAGTCACCTTTGACCGGGTGATGATAAAGGCTATAACCAGGCTTAAGGGTCTTTCATGTGGAGGAATGTAAGTGTCAAGATGGGATTTGTCCTCGCATTAGTAGAGAGATATTATTAGGCCCCTCAATGAGTGAGTCTAAGAAATGTATGCCTATACTGTAACAATAAAGAGTTTTCATTTCTAAGATTAAACTACTCAAGGATCAAGAAAGTAATGGTCAGGAACAATAGGATGACATTTCCATGCCTCATCCTTGATCGGGATATCATGTGACAAAAGGGATGTGACTAGTTACATGACATGTTGTATCGTGTTAACGATTCTCATGTGAATTAGGTGGTCGCAATGTCTTGCTAGAGGCCGTTTGCGGCTTGTGGGCTAATGCTCAGTCCCACTGCCAAATTCATGTGGGCCTACAAGGTCGCACACAAGAACTATATGTGTTATTCTTGATATTTAATTTATTTGATAAATTAAATAACTAACATTTATATTCAGATTTAATTTATAAAGATAAATCAAATCGAATGACTCATTGTTGTTAGCGTAGGATTTGATCAAGAGGGAGTGAATTGGTTAAATAAAAAAAATATTAAGCCAAAAAAAATTATAGTCACCGAGAGAGAAAGAAATGATGAACACAGAGATTTATTCCGGTTCGGTCCACTTGACCTACGTCCAGTCCTCAGAGCACCTTCGAGATTTCCAAATCCACTATCAACAGTAAATAAGGCCAATAATGCCTTTACAACGGAGATTCACACTCACCCTCACAATATGTAATAAAACAGAGACTCACGCTCTCTGTTTTCTAACAATTTCACAGCCCAATGGATACAAGGTCCCAACCTTGAATTTCTCTCAAATTTACAGAAGCTAATGCTCAAAGGAACTCTCTCAAAGAGTAGATAGCAACTGATGAGGTTTGAAAAGAATATTCAAAGATTTACAAAGAATGAAGATGAAAGCTTTGAATGCTTGTTAGTATTGTTCTTCTTGTATCCTCTGTAATGAATGCTTGGTCTTTTTATAGATAAGGAGTAATAAATTTCCCGTTAGAGTTATTTAAGTGTCCGTTACTCCCATCAATCAACTCTTCATCTTCGCCATTAATGTTGTAAGAAATGCTTTTGAGTAGCATGGACGACGAAGGCTTGAATTATGCAATATATCTCTGAGGATAGCTTTTTCTCTTTCTATGATCCTGGACTTCTGCATTTTAATGAAGGCAGGTAAAGTTCAAACGTTGTTAGAAACGAATAAGAAAAGATGCAGAGTAGGTGAAAAGCTGTCAGAGAGAGTAAATAACCGTTGAGAAACAATACTCGAGTGTTTATTCAAAGTACTCAAGTGTTAATCAGGCATTTTGAATTTTATGAAATGATACTCGAGTGTTTTCTGTCAATGCTCGAGTTTCACAAACACTTTTAAAAATTGCTCGAGTGTTATCTGAGAGTATTGCAAAAGATTTGAAATTTAGTGAAAATACTCGAGTGTTGAAATTCTTATGCTCGAGTGTTAGTAATACTTTCAGTTGATACTCGAGTGTTCAGAAGAAAACTTGAAGTGAAATCATTTGAAATATCACAATACTCGAGTGTTGAAAACAGAAAACTCGAGTGTTATCACTTTTCTGCCATTACTTGAGTGTTTAGATGGAAGTGTTGTGTTTTTGAGAAAATGGAGCTTGATACTCGAGTATTCAGAAGTTAATACTCGAGTGTTGTCAACACTTTCATCTAATACTCGAGTGTTGTGCTTGAAGTGTTGTCTTTCATTTGAAAACTTTTGTCCGATACTCGAGTGTTGAGAACAAGCACTCGAGTGTTGTCAACACTTCCTCCACAACACGAGTGTTATGCTTCAAGTTCAAGTATTTTGACTCAGTACTCGAGTTTCCAAACCCAATACTCGAGTGTTGTCAATACTTCCATTTGTAACTCGAGTATTCTGCTTCAAGTGTTAAGTTTTCTTTTGAAAACACAACCCGATACTCGAGTATTACAACATAATACTCGAGTGTTATCAATATCTCAACACCAATACTCGAGTTTCACATGAAAGTATTCTGTCATAACATATTTTAACGCCAATAATTGAGTATTCAAAATCATCACTTGAGTGTTTGTAACACTTCATTTCAATACTTGAGTTTTCACTTAGAGTGTTGGATTTCAGAAACATTTTTAACTTGCAATACTCGAGTATTGAAGTCAAGAACTTGAGTATTATCAACACTTTCAACAAAAACTCAAGTGTTGTGTGAAAGTATTGATTTTTAACTCATGAAAAACCTTGATACTCAAGTATTAAAGCATAGAACTCGAGTATTCCTTAATACTTTCATACAAACTTGACAGAACTCGAGTGTTTCACTAAGAAGACTTAATCATCAACAATTTAAGCTTTATAATCCCTGAAATCATTTTGTTATCATCAAAATAAGGCATCAACATTCTCTCCCTTTTTGATCATGACAAAAACTTTATAAAATCAGAATGGAATTAAGAGCTTAAATTGTCAAAGCACGAAAACAGAAAGAAACCATGAAATCAGAGAGATAAATAAAATTCCTGAATCCATAATATTATTCATAAAGAGTCTGATCATAAAGCATAAGCCATAATTCATAAGTTATCAAATACAAAGCATAAATAAAAAAAGCACATCTAATTTTCTTTCTCCCTATTTTTGTCAGCAATCAAACAAGGGGTGAAGAGGGAGAGGAGGGAGTAGGATCAGATGAGGGCTCTGGAATAGGAGTAGGATCAACAGGATCAGATGAGGGCCACTGAAGTCAGAGGTAGTGCAGGTATAGGCTGAGGCTCTGGGTTTATGATGGAAGAAGAGAAGTGAATCATAGCCAGCACATTATCCGTAGGAGGATCCTCAGGAGAGTGAGATGGAGGAGGAGGAGGAACAGCAGCTGATGAAAATGCCTGAGATTCTCTAATGAACTGCTCAATAAATTAGACCCTACTGTCCAAGCCAGAGACTCTGCTATCCAAGCCAGCCATAGACCCCTGTAAAGAATCAAATTTCTCCAAGAGAAAGTCCTTAGACTTTATGAGGTCCAGAGATAAAGATGTAACAGCTGTTTCCAGGGTCTTTCCTGTGAAATGATCATTCACAGCCCTAAGAAGTGAGTCCATATACTGACGAGTCTGACCCTGAAAGTGAGATATGAACTCCTCACTCATTCTTTTGAAATTAATTTCCATGTAAGTCTGCAGGGCTACATGAGCAAATGATGGAGCAGAGGATGGCTGTGGTGGAGTAGAGGACTGGGCCTCATCCTGTCCTCGGGATGTGGCAGATGTGGTCTTCTTCTTCTTCATAGGCTAAGACTGAACCTTTACAACATTGATGTTCATTCTGTGGAAGTGCTGAGCAGCAAAAAGGATGGGTTTTTCAACCTTTTCAACAATGTACCAAACTTGATGAAGATCTAGAATGTATGAAACAAGGCTTAGATATGGTACAGTCATCCTTTTGGAGTTTGAGAATCTGAACCTCCACATCTCATAGAACACAAGCTATCCAATATTCCTCTTTTCCTTTGCCATTATTGATGCCAAAATGTGATAATCCATATGAGCTAAGTGACTATATTTCTTACTCTTATTCACTAAACATCTAGAATAGATATAGTAAATAGTCCTTTGTATCACTGGCATAGAGACTGAATCAAAAGACAAATTTCCTGTAAACTCTTCCCCTGGTCTTTACAACTCAAAAATTTCTTTTGCCAAAAATCCTTTAACTTTTCAGCAAAAGTGTGAGTGCCCAGATAACTGTTCAGATCATCAGCAGTAATACTTATGGTCTTTCCTCTAATCTTGGTTACCAAAGAGTGATCAATAATGTTTCTATTGTCATCTTTCAAAGAATTTGACTTCATGTTATTATAAAAAATTCTAACCATTTTAGGGGAAAAAGGCTTGTTGATCTCAATCAATCCTCTATAATGATCCATGTAATCCACCACGTATATTCCCAAAACCTTTATATCTTCTAAGTTTACATATATTACAGGACACAGTGCACGGTTTTTATACTTCAATTCATAATCATCATGGTCCGTGATATATAGAGTGTCTACAATATATCCTTCAAGAGGCTCTAGTATGGTTACCTTTTTCTTGGAACCTCTTCTTGATGACTCCCCGGGTCCACTGATTCCTCCTCTTCCCTTCCTCTTTGGAGCCAATTTGCCCAGAGAAATGCTTTTGGTCTCTAAATCTGAATCTTGAGCAGATGATGGAACAGGGGCTGATGAAAATGTCATTAGAGCTTTACCCTTTAGGATTGACTTGGGTTGACTGGAGACTGAGTTTTGAGCTGAGACAGCAACAGTTTCCTCTTCCCTAGAAGGTTCAATAATCTGCACCTTCTTTGATGAAGCAGATTGGGATGGAGAAGGGCCTGAGGATGATGCTTTAGTTCTTTTGGTACAGGCCATGGTGCTTTAGAATCAAAGAAATGAACGTTTGGTGGAGTTTTGAGAGATTGAATGCCGACAGGACGAGTGATGAATAGGCTAGAAATCTGAGGATTAAGGGGTGTTTTAATGGAATAAATTTAGGGGTTTTGACGGTTAGGGGTATTCGAACAGGTTTGTAACGGTTTGGCAGAGGTTGCAACTAATCGGGTGATGGGATTTAAGAGAACTCAGGTGAAGAACATGAAGTTAGGGTTCGAGTGTTTGACAAAAGAGGGATTTTGAAGATCAGATGCGTCAACACTCGAGTGTTGTGTATCAGTACTCGAGTGTTGAGGAAAAATACCCTGAGTACTCGAGTGTTGTAACGCAGCGCTCGAGTTTTGAATGTAACACTCGAGTATTGTTTTAACAGTACTCGAGTATTGCCTCAAGGAAGATGAATAGATAGGCTAGTTCTCGAGTATTAGCCTTGAGTACTCGAGTATTGGTCTTTGCTTACCAACACTCGAATATTGATATTTCAGTACTCAAGTATCGGGGTCCCCTTTCATTCAGTGAATGCCATCACTCGAGTATTCTCATGGAGTACTTGAGTATCGGGGTCCTTGGTCTGAAAAACACTTCAACACTCGAGTGTTGATCTTTCAATACTCAAGTATTTGAATTCTCAAGTTCAAAATACTCACCACACTTGAGTGTTGAGATTGAACACTCGAGTATTACCTTTACTTCCATTTAATACTAGGGTTTTTGACTTCCAATGATGCTCAGTACTCGAGTATTGGTTCCCAGAACTCGAATGTTGTTCCATAAGTCATCACTTGAACCTAAAACTCGAGTATTTCAACATTTTAAGTAGTTAAAACTCGAATAATACCTCATAACACTCGAGTGTTCATCAAGAATTGTTGAACACTTCCTCTTTCTGCTCCAGTACTCGAGTTTTGCCTTCAAGTGTTTGGTTCAACGCCTGCAAAATTTGTCAAAACACTCCAAAGCTTAAGTTAGTAATGATATAATCATCAAAATAACATTAAATCAACATTATACTTACAATTCATTGGGATTTACCATTCCCAATTCTCTTCTAATATTTATGAATTGTTCTCTGGCCAAGGGTTTGGTGAAGATGTCATCCAACTGAAGATGAGTAGGAATGAATTCAACTTTAATATCTTTATTTTGCACATGATCCCTGATGAAATGATGTCTTATATCAATATGCTTGGTCCTTGAATGATGCACAGGATTCTTTGAGAGATTTATTGTGCTAGTGTTGTCACAGTATATGGGAATTTCCTTGAAAATCATTCCCAAATCCTGGAGTTGTTGCCTCATCCATAAAACTTGAGCACAACACTTGCAACACAATATATTCAGCTTCTGTGGATGATAATGATAATGTTGATTGCTTTTTGCTAAACCAGGATACCAGAGCTCCACCAAGAAATTGACATTGGCCACTCGTGCTTTTTCTGTCAGTCTTATACCCAGCATGGTCAGAGTCTGAATAGGCAATTAACTCTTCACTGCTTCCTTTTGGATACCATAATCCAAGATCAGTAGTACCAGCTAGATATCTGAGAATTCTCTTAACATTTTCAGCATGGGATTCCTTTGGAGCAGCTTGATAACGAGCACACATTCCAACACTGAATTGAATGTTAGGTCTGCTTGCTGTGAGATAGAGCAAAGACCCAATCATTCCTCTATATTTCTTGATATCATAATCCTTTCCATTTGCATCTGCATCAAGGAGTGCATTTGAGCTCATGGGAGTGTCATCACTTTTGCATTGATCCATTCCAAACTTCTTCAGTAGCTCTCTGAGGTACTTGGCCTGATTAATGAAAATGCCATCTTTATTTTGCTTAATTTGAAGTCCAAGAAAGAAATTTAATTCTCCCATCATGGATATTTCAAATTCTCCCTACATTATCTTGGCAAATTCTTGACAAAGATCATCGTTAGTTGCACCAAAGATAATGTCATCAACATAAATCTGTACAATTAATAAGTCTGACTTTGAATGATTAATGAATAGGGTTGTTGATAGAGCTTTATTTATATTAGTTTTCTACTTGAATTTTCAGAGTCTTAGAGTCAATTTTAGCCTATACATGACCTTTTTGGGCTTAAATGTAGACTAGGAGTTATTGATTTGGATTAATGTGATTTTGGGCACCTATGTAATGAATAACGAGTTATTGTGCCTAAATTGCATCATGAGCAAATGATACTGCCCATATTTGCTATTTCACTTCAGGAACTCCTTGCAAAAGGCGGGGGAAGCAGCTCTGGGCAATTTCGCTGCGGCACATTTCAACATTCGCCGCGGCCAAAGTTTAAGAAGTCAGGCAAAGGACTCTCGGGTGAGGTTCGCTGTGATGAACCTTGATATTCACCGCGGCGAATATCGCGCAGAACCTGAATTTTTACCTCAGAAGGAAAATAACCCGACCCGGCTTGATGGATCCGACCCATGACGGTTTCTGATGCTAAATTAGGTCATTTTCGACCAAAAAGGAGGGGAGGCTGAGGAAGGAAGGCAGAATCACACACACACACACACACTCATTTTTCTCTCATCTACACACTCTCCAAACCCTACCTTCATCTATTCATCATGCTTCATTCATCCATTCAACTACTGTCTCTACCATCCATGAGGAGCTGAGCATCTCCAACCTCTTGAAGATGGAGTGAGCCTGAGTTCGAAGTGCCGAAAAGGGAGTATTTAGTTTCAATCTGTATTTACATTATGGATTACTTAGAATCCGAGTTGGACTTTGTGATTTGTATGTAAATACTTAGTCTCGGTAGAGCCAAACTTGGATTATTGTGTATTGAGTTATTTTGTGATTGACAAAGTGAAATGGAGTTCATTTTGCTTATTCAATGAAGTCTGTTGTTCTCTTCTATCATCCGAGTTGTGTTTGGTTTTAGAGTCAACATGCATGGAGTTGATTTTGTCACTTTGCGATTTCCGTACACACACTAAGAACGCTTCAAGGATTTCATGGAATGGAGTTCATTGCATGTTATTCGTGACCTAACAAGTCGTGTGGGATTTAGAAGGAGATCATCGTATGATGCTCCGTACCCTTATGAATTGTTAGGGTTTGTGATTTCAAAAACTTAGTACGAAAGTCGATACACTACCTAATGTTTTGTGAACTATGATGGCCTAGTTCATTTTCAAGAGAAATCCACCATAACAATCCCTTTTTAATCCAAATCTGCCTTACTTTTCTTTGTCGTCTGAAAATACCAAAAATAAGTTTTGAATTTTGTAGTTCCATTAGGAACATAGCTTATCTTGAATTGAGAAACCATTTTCGTTTGCATCACAAACATAATCACAAGCTAAGGACTATTGGTATGCAATCCACTTCCGGTGAGAATGACCCTGGGGTTGTCACTATACAATCCTTAGATATCAAAATTAATATTCTCGATCCATTTTCAAGGCTAACCGACGATCTAAGTTTACATGTTGTGGCTTAGTCGGATTAAGAATTTGGTGCCGTTGCCGGGGAAGCGAAGTGCCATTAGTTGTTGGATTGTGTTTTATGTTTGATAGTTTTGCATCTTTGTTCATAGCATAGCATTAGTCTGTGAATATTTTAGGATTGCATAGTAGTATACGCCTGTTTCTGCTGCATTCTACATAAAATCCACATTTTCACTGCGACCAATTTCATTTTTCGCCACGACTTACACTCAATTTCACAGAGAAATTCTGTAATATCCATAAATTTCTATGCTAGCTAGATGAAATGTTAATCCGATAGCTAGGATGAAAAGAGAAATCAGAGGTAAATAGTACAGAAAGAAAGATTATAGGCCGCAAGTCGAAAGGTTTAGTACACGGACTTCCGTAGGAATTCCAAAATTAAGGAAAATTGCCCAGAGTGATATGAGGATGGGAAAACCTTCAGGAAAGGGACCCATACATCATTTTATTAAAAGACCAATGATATAAAGGTCTTTTAGTATCAAAAGTAAGGGTAAAATAGTAATTTCTGGAAAAGTAGAGAAAGTAAGGGCAAAATGGTAATTATGAGAAAGTTAAAGGGTATTTTGGTCATTTGACAAAAGAAAAGTCAA
>JANTPZ010101220.1:0-24744 GCA_025593235.1 Vachellia pachyceras
ACTTCTCACTTTGATTCTTATTTTTAAATCATTTTCCTTTTCTTCTATCTCTTTGCTTACTCCTCTCCTGTAGATTTTTTAGCAACAAAAGGCATTGTTATATTATCTCTTTTTGTTGTTAGAGTTGTTGTTATGATATTAGAGTCATTTATTTATTGATTGTGTAGAAAATGGACATCCCCCCTCATCGAAGGTTGATGTATAATAGGCTTCAACAGAAGAAGAATGTGTACACAAATGAGTTTATACTTGGTATGGAAGAGTTTATGAAGTTTGTTCGTGAACAACCAATATGTTTAAGTGAAGGAGTCATTCGATGCCCTTGTACACGATGTAAAAATGAGAAATATCATAACCCTGATTTGGTGAATGTTCATTTATATCGAAAGGGGTTCATCCCACATTATTGGTATTGGTCTGCAATTGCTTCAAATAGCTGCCAACATGATGGTTTTGATATGCAACCAAGTTGTTCATATGGTGACCAACGTGTCTTGGGGCATTTCCAAGAATATGCTCTTTGTCTTCTAGATCTTCACTTTCTACTACTCCCGAGGATTATGAGCTTATTAGAGCACAGGTTCATGCTTTGAATGCTTCATTACAAAAATCCGAAGAGGAAAAAGAAGCTTTACGAGACAAATTAGTTGAGACAAATTCTCGCCTTGATGAAACAACCATCCAACTTGCTGAAACAAACACCCAACTTGCTGAAACAACGAAGAATGTATAAGTTTTTAATGCAACATTTGGGATTTGTAGGTTCTTCTTCTCATGCACCATCTCAACCTCAACCACAACCTACCAGTCAATTACAGCCCAATGTTACACATTCTGATAATGAAGATATTGACACATTTGGGAGTGAGGATGATGAGCATGATGATTAGAAAACACTTTTATGTGTATTATATGTATAAATGTAATAAATACTTGTTTGATGTGCTTCTAATACAATTCCCTGAAATTTGCATATGCTATTTTTTGTTTGTTTCGGATTCTTTTATGGTGTACGCTAAATTCAAGATTGGGGAAACTACATAGGGATGTAGCTGCGAAATTTTTTTGCGGATTTACCTATGCGAATTTTCTGCGGATTTACCTGCGGAAATTAGCTGCGGATTTACCTGCGGAAATTTCCTGCGAATTTTACCTGCGAAAATTACCTGCGGATTTTCCTGCGGTAATTACCTGCGGATTTTCCTGCGGCAATTACCTTCAGAATCACCTGCGGAAAAATCCGCAGGTAAATTACATGCGGATTTTAAAATCCGCAAGAAAAAAATTTCTACGACCACTATTCCTGCAGATTTAAATCCGCAAGAAAATTTTTTCCTGCGGATTTTTTGTCAAAATCCGCAGGAATAAGCCTTTTTTTGTAGTGAAACTAGTAGTTATGGCTTGAGTCTGGGTCCAGAGATATGCAGTACAGGAAGAAAGGAGGGTAATGGACCGGAAAGATCACAATTAACCTAGCCTTAATGTACTAAATTCCATTAGAGCTTCACAGTTAATCGTGCTTGGTTTGGAGAAATGACATGATGGGTGACCTTATGGGAAGGACCCAAAAGTCATTAAACATTAAGGCAAAAATGGAATTTGAAAAAGGTAAGGGCATTATGGTAATTAAGGGTAAGTGTAAGGGCATTTTAGTCATTTGACTAAAGTCAACTTGGTCGAAGTTTGACAAAAAATACCAGAAAAATTTATAGAGACTCAAAATGTAGAGAAAAAGTCACTAATCAATATGTGAAGTCCAGTTTCAGCTAAATTGATCTAGATTTCTATTGAGAGAATTTTAAATTTTTAGCATTTCTAATAAATATTAGTCAAAAATAATTATTTGAAGTATCTGGAGGCCTCAAACATCTAATCTCAAAGTAGAAAAAATAGCTTGAAATTTTGTTGTATTTTATAAAATTGTTACCCAGAATACGAGAAAAACGATTTCCTGAATCGGAAGGAGAAGATCCTAAGAAGCCTTGGATTTGGGTTTTTCTTTAAAAATTAATTAAAAATGTTCTAGGAAGCCTTTTGAGAAAAGAAAATGTGTGAGAATCTTAGTATTAATTTTGAGAATTTTTTGTGGCCTCGGATCCAGTTAACGGTAGGCAAGTTGTTTTATCAGTGTTGCGATAGTGTAAACTAACTTTATAAAAACATAAAGTTTCCAAAAAAGTATTGTTGCCATAATGAGACTTGCCACTTATTTTAGCCATATTTGAAGGCTAAAAGTTGTCATAATTGGGGGTTAAACAAGTGGTAGAATTTATTAGAACAAATTTACTTTATCAGTGTAAGTTATACTGATCTTAGACACTTGTCACCATGAGATAAAATCTGATTTTCTCCACCATTTTGGCAGCCCCTTTGGATCAGTTTTGGGGCAGAAAAATCAGCTTTGTGTTGCTAAATATGAGCCCTTGGATCATTCATTAAAACCAAGATGAAATCTCAACCCTTGATCTCAATTTCCATGTGATTAAAGAGGATATTTCCCTTCATCTTCCTCACCACTTTGGAGAACATTTTACAGCTGAAAATAGAGAAGAGAAAGGTGCCATCTTCAGCCCAAGAACAAGGAGAAAAGTTCCAAAAACTCCAAGGTAAGTTGGGTTATCTTGCAACCCTTAGTATATTTGTGATCCTTCGAGCTTTCTCTACCTTTCTATTGATTTAGATTTTTTTATTTTGTCTCTCTTTTACTTGCTGGAAAATTGGGTTTTTGGTGAAAGAAAATGTGAAGGAGTGAGATTTTGATGAAATAGTTGGTGGCAAATCACTCCTTGCATGATAAGGAGTTGATTGATGTATATATTGTGTTGTTTTGTTGGTTGTATGAAATTTTGGAATCTCAAACCCTAAGGAGAGGTGCTGTCCAATTTTCCATTTGCAAGGGAATTAATGTTTTGAGTGAAATAATCATGGGAAAATGGTTTATGAATGAGATTATGCATGTATAGAAAGCTAGAAGTTGAAAAATCACATTTTCCCTTATTACGGAGATTTTCGGCTAGGTGCAAAACAGTGAGAATAAATGTGATTTTGATGTTTTTATGCTTCCAATGAATTTAGAAGGAAAAATTGTGTAGGGTATAAGTGAGAAAAAGTTTTTGGAAGCATTGGAAACAATTTTGGCGAAGTTGAAAGTTTAAGGATCCTTAAGGTTCAAGAGAAGTCTTGGGATGTTTTAGTGTGTTTTAATGCAATGGTTATAGCTTAATTTTTATGCCAAATGCATTGTGATATGTGTAGAACTTTAAGTGGCAAAGGAAACCTTCCAAAGAAAAAGAAGTCATCAAAGTTAATGCACAAGTTGAGAAATCAAGGTAGCAATATTACTAACCATTAATTACCTTAATATGTTCATGGATTATTATTTATTCATTATGCTATTTTATATGCTCTATATGTGCTATGCAAATATGTAAAGTTGTGTTCATGATATGCCATGGCTATGTGCAAATTGGTTTCATAATGCATTATGTTATATTCATGCATAGCTAGATAGAAAATAAATGATAATCATGCATGTTAATGTATATGGTAGTAATCTTTGCTATTAAGATTTCAAGAATATCATTCTTCCCCAATTACCTAACATGACTCGGGCTAAAGTCAAGAATGGATAAATGCAAGGTGGAAGAAGCATATATGAAGAAGATCCCTAAAGTTCAAGAAAGCAAGGAAGGATCATATTATGTGAATAGCCATAATGTGTTCTAATTCATATTGAGTTTGTGGAATGCTTGTATCAAGTGCTTATGTTATGAATATGTTAAGTGTGAGGTAGAGTTAGACCAAATGGAAATATGCAAGAAATGAATTCAAGCAAATAAGTAATTGAAAAAGGGGTCCAAAGCCCTTATCAAGAGACAAACTTGAGGTAATAGTGAAAATTAGTAAATGAAGTCCATTTGATATGAAATTTTTCAGTAAATTTAAAATGAGCCAAAGTTTACTAAATTTGGATGCGGAGATAAAAATTTATGATTTTTCCAAAGTTGAGGGAAAAAGCTAGAAAATGGAAAAATGACTAAATGAACAGTGTTTATTCACGCAATAAACTGTATTGATTGGGCAAATTTTTAAACAATTGAGTTTTCCCCCTATAGGTAATGTTATAAGCATCATTTAGAAATTGGAACAACTCAATTTCGAGTTTTTTAAAATTAGTTATGAATTTTTAAAGTTGGGCCATAAATCTGGAAATTTGACCAAATGAATAGTAACTCGAGGGAAATTTTGAAATTTCAATTCTTTAATCATTTCAAGTTGTATATAACTTTAGAGTGGTTCAATAATAGTCCTTTGTGAAGATAATGAGATAAAGCAAGGCATGTTACAATAAATATAACCCAAGATGAGGCATCTAAATTTATGCATAAAGTTCCTTAAAAGTCAGTGCTTTTGTGATTAAAACCATGTAGCATGTGCTGATTCAAGGAGATCTGTTACTGGTTTCCTTGTAAAAGTAGGAGGTCATAAATTGGTTGGAAATCTGAGGAACAAACTACTATTTTCATATCTTCAGGAAAGTTGAACGTCGATCTTTGAGAATGGTTGTTGCAGAACTTACTTGGATGTGGGACTATTGAAGGAGCTCCATGTTTATCCAGTAGGACCAGTTAGGGTCTACTGTGATAGGTTGATACTTGATAGTAGATCAGACATCCACATTTCTACGAACCCAGTTCTTCATGTAGAAACAAAGCACATTGAAGTGGATAGCCACTTTGTGAGGTAGAAGTTAATGGAAGGAATGATAGAGTTTGGACATGTTAGATCAGAAGAGCAACTTGCTGATATTCTAACTAAGGGACTGGGCGGTTCGCAGCATGAATACATTTTAGGCAAGTTGGGAACTTGTGAATATAGAGTTCCCAACTTGAGGGGAGTTTAAAATAAATATAAACATATACTGTATTGTTCGATTAATAGTTAGTGTGTTGGGCAAAGTTGTAATTATAGAGTCCTAGCTACAGACCGAATGCCTCTCTCTCTCTATATATATATACGAGGACCAAGGCAATGTACGTTACTTCCTGGATTAGACCAGCAATAATATTCTGAATATTTTTGGGCCCGTTAACACTCCCCCACTGAGCAGCCAGAATTCAACCAACAACAAATGTGCAAGTCCCATCGTCATTTTTGGAGGTAGATATTAAATATCTTTATATTATCCCCATCCTTAGCATAAGAGATGATTGATTTTTTTTTCAGATTGAGGAAGGTAAATTAAAGCATTACTTAAAAGTATTTATTTATATATACAATTAGATTATATATCAGTTTATAAGTCTGATAAGTTAGCTTGGAGAAAAATGATAAGTTTAAATACTTTAACGTAATGAATTTAACTTCCTTAATATCTTAAAAAAGTCAATTGACTTTTATGTTAAAGACCATAGGTAGTATATGGTGTTTTTGAACTTTGCTATTGTTAAAATGAAGAGAGGGTGAATTAAGTGTCACAAAAATTTTCTATTTAAATCTCGATTAATCAAAACATCTGAATCATAAGTTAATAAAGGGAATCAAATCGGATAGAGTGAGAATGAAATCATTAGAAATTAAAGAAGATGAAAATATGATGAGCACACAACAATTTATCCTGATTTGACTCTCTCTGACCTATGTACAGTCCTCATACTCATGAGATTTACAATCCATTATACCTTTCAAGTTTAAACCAAGTACTTGGAAAATCATTACAACCACAAGTTCAATACAAACAAGCCTATTTCAAGTTTATAACGGTGGGTACTTGATAACCCCATTAATTTTTCCAGGTATTTATGAAACCCACTTTAGTTTATAACTATTGATACTTGAGAAACCCCAAAAATTTAAATAGACATTTTTGAAAATGATTCAAGTTTCTACCGTATGTATTTGAGAACATTTACAATCACTCCCCCTTATCACATATAAGGTTATACTCTCTATTTCACTCAGGTCTATACTAAGTTACTCTCAGAAGGTTGGGATGATTACATTTGGGAAATGCTTCTCTCTATTAAGCAGATTATGTTAATACTAAAGCTCATAGAGAAGTGTGATATCAGAGTCATATCATTGTTGTGTGATTTCCTCAAATCCACACTATACGCATTATGCTCGATGACTCCATATACTTCGTCACTTTTCTCCCTTGGTTGCTTCCTTTTATTTATTGATGTTGTCAAAAATTTATCCATTGAAGAGGAGTGTCATATTTTCCACTAGGCTTTTGACTCTTGTGTTCTTCCTTTCAAACTTGTAGTGTGTTCTAACAATATTTGTTTGTTGAAAGAGAATGAACAGCTACTGTGAAAATGCTCGTTCAACTAGTTGTTGGAGTTCTAACAAGAAGCAAGCGTTTAGTAAAGAAGATTAATCCATTGAGTATGAGTGTCGATGAAGTCTTTAGAGACCCATACCCTGTTGCCAAATGAAATGGTCGAACATTTATAAGAACATGTATGGATTATGTCAGACGAGCATGTTTAAGAAAACTTTTCAAATAAAGCTGATACTCTGACACTCTGAAACAAAAGTCAAATAAAGTGAGTGTTCAAGTATGTTTCACAATACTAAAGTGTTGTTTGAAAATTATCTCAACAAAACTAGTTTATGAAGAAGCACTCAAGTGTTATTTGAAATTCATTTCAACGTAAATGAAGTTTTGGATAAATACTCGTGTGAAAAGAGGTCTAGAGTGTTGTTTGAAAAACATTATGTTAGATTTAAAATCAATACTCAAGTGCAAAATTGTTTACTCAAGTGTTCATACATTTTTGATAATACTCAAGTTCTACTAGAAGTGTTAGAGAGAAATGAACTTTACTTCCAACGGTACTCGAGTATATCTAAGAGTGTTGCTCAATACTCAAATGCCATAATCCATACACAAGTGCTTCTGAAAGTGTTGAAAGTATTCTTCAATACTTGAGTATTAAAATCTATACTTGAGTTTTTGTTGGTTTTAGGAAAACAAACACTCTTTGTTTCTACTCAAGTGTTGCAAAAAAAAAAAAATCCTTCAATGCTTGAGTACTAACCACAATACTCGAGTATCGTGAGCTTATCTAAATAATACTTTTACTCATACTCGAGAATTCTTGGGAGTGTTCTATGAAACCTTTTGATACTCAAGTATTACCAACAATACTCGAGTGTTGTCAATTTCTGAAAGCCAACACTTCCATTCATACTTGAGTGCTCTTGAGAGTATGCTCATTTATGGTTGATACTCGAGTATTAGTTGCCATACTCGAGTATTGTGATAAATACTCTTCTCCATACTTGAGTTTGCTTGAAAGTATTGTGTAAAAAACTCCATTCTAAGGTCGATACTCAAGTATTGAAGTTTGTACTTGAGTATAACTCATTACTTAAACTTGCATCTGGTCAAACTTCATATTCTAGCACAAAGCTTCACTTTCAATGGCCATAACTCTTTGAATTCAACTCCAAACTATGAAAATAATATATCCCTGGAAATCTCTTTGAGTTTACTTTCAAATGAAACAAAAATTATTCCTAAAGCTATTATAGGCAGAAAGATATGATATCCATAATAAGCAAAGGTCGGTAATGAAGCGTTCAATCTAACCACCATGTTTAAAAATTTATATCTCCTTCATATGAAATGTTTTGTACTCAAGTATGGATTCAAGTGTTGATTCATGAAACTCCAAAAACTCATCATACTCGAGTGTTTGGGTCTGTACTTAAGTATTGTTTTCAAGAAACAATTTTGAACGTCCAAATTAAGCTTAAAAGAAGGGTAACTCAATGTATGATGATATGACATCTATTTGAAACATTTTAACCTTCAAATTGAGTTATTTAACCACATCATCCTCCAATTCCAAATATAAAACATGAATCTTGATGTTCTCATTTTATCTTACAAGATCTTCCTTCAATTTATAGTCTTCTTCTTATAACAAACTCAGATAAAATATTCTTTTATAACTATAAACTAAAGAAATGAAACCCCGTTGCCATTATTAATGTAGAGTTGCCGTTTGCATTAAATGAATTACCTGAGATAGCTAATTCTATAACAAGACAAGCATTTTAGCTAAAGAATATATGAAATCAACTATTTAAATGCCTAGGCCTGAGTGTAGATTAATACCAACTTTTGAAGGCATATATTTCTGATACAAAAGTGAAAAAAAAAAAAAACATTGCAGTTTTCAGGCTACCCATAGATAGTACTCTAGGTGCATATGGCTTTCACACTCATTTTTTCAAGACCACTAAAATCTATTAGGTTCTGATATGATTGCTATGGTTAAACACTTCTGGCATTCTAAGCACCTTCTCGAAACTCTCAATAAAACATTATCATCCTCGTTCCAATATCTGACAAACCACAAATCTTCAAGGATTTTAGGTCCATAAGCTTAAGAAATATGGCTTAGTTGATTGCCCCTATCCAATTAGCTTTTCTCGAAGGCAGATTAATCTCTGAAACGTCCTCTTGGCCACTGATTTACTAGGTCGATTTGACTCCCTCAGGGCTAGTAGGAAAAAGATTGTAGCTTTACAAACTATTGTAGAAATTTATGGAAGCCATCCTCAAAGATATGGGTTTTTCAGAAAAATGGATCTACCTTATAAATCAATGTCTCTCCATTATTCAATATCATGTTCAATTTAACAGCAAAATAACAAGTGATATCCACCTAACGGAGGCATAAGACAAGGTGATCCTTTATCTCCTTACTAATGTATCCTAGCAGCTAATGTCTTATCCTGTATGATCAACAAGTTGGAGGTTACAAATTTCTCGAAAGGAATTAAAATATGTCAAAAAGCACAAGTAATCTCTCACAAGTTCTGTCTCCTAACAAAGGCACAAGACAAGGTGATCCTTTATTTCCTTACTTATTCTAGCAGCTAATGTCTTATTCTGTATGATCAACAAGTTGGAGGTTACAAATTTCTGGATAGGACTTAAAATACTTCATCAAACTTGTAACGTGTTACACTTGAATCCTTTTTACCCTTTTTCAAGCATGGGATATGTTCTTTATGCTTTGGATACTTATAACAATTACATTGTATTCTATATCATAACCTAGAAGCACAGTAGATAGATTGACTTAAAGAAAGATCTGCTATAAAAGTACTTAAGAAAACATACAACCTAACTGTTATAAGCAAATTAGGCACCATGTTGAATTGAGCATATATATCTAAACCAAGAAATGGTTCACACATTTCAAGTAAGTAATCCATCACAAATGTGATGGATATAATATGGAGGAATATAGTCAACCATCCACATTATTTTCTCATCATGTTATTGGCACCGAGCTCAGATCACTCAAGCCACCCAAGTTCCATCCGGATCTTTTCATCTTCTTCCTTATAATGCCTATTCTTGACAGTGAAAACGGTGCGTATTTGATCAGGGGTTTTTCCTTGGATGAAGTTTGCGATAGTCTTGCATGCCAAATTCATGAGACCCTCAATGTTCAGATAGTTTGCAGCCTGAAATATTTTTTTTAAGAAAAGAGGAAGTGCCACAAAATTTGAGAGAATACAAAGTAATAGCTCTAATAGAGATATCATAAGCATCACCATTCGCCACAGTTAAAAGTTTAAATCAATACGCAATATAAATTGGGGGAATTATTACAAAATATCAAGAAAGAGATTTAATTACCCAAAATTTAACATGAAACATGAACAAACAACACAGCAAGTTTTGATCATAATATAATTTTGTATACGCTATCCATCGCTAAAGAACATTGAATCAAATTAAATGAACATTAGTAAAAACTGAAACAAAAAAAAATGTGTGAATATAAACTCAAACAACAAACCCAAAATGTCAAACATCATCCAATTAATAAATCAATTAAATTAATGTCATGATACACACACAAAAGATGAAAATGATATATTCCCTCATATCCTTAATATAGATCCACTTTAACCAAAAAATTGAACCATAAAGTGACATTATGTAAAGGGCAGGACATATAAGCAAGAAACTTATCTTCGCCAAATTGAAAAGCAGTTCCTTGTCCGTTGCAACAACGTTGATGAAATCATATTCCCATCCAGAAAAACGTTGCTTGGCTAGGGGATCCACAGAATTAGAAGCCATGATCTGAGCAACATGAATGCAAAAGTAGCAATACTCAAGTACTATTCTTAGAACTCTACCACTGATTCTCGAGAAAGTAATTGGATCGGCTGAGATATTCTCATCGGTGAAGAAGAGCCTGAGAATGGGCGAGCATGTGGCAACGTCCTCGTCTACCTCATAGACTTGGTCATCACAACTCCTCACAGTGATAGTTTTCTTTCTTTTCGGCATGCTTTGAAAGAATAGATGGGGGATTCAAAACCTAAACTCTGTTTGGATGGGAAGAAAAGTTGAGAGGAACAAAAATGGAAAGACAAATGGAGAGAGAGGAAAAGTGGGGAGAAAATATTATATCTCATGTTGCTTTGATTAATGAGTGAAAACGGAGAGTAAAGAAAATATGCAAATCGTTAAATGATCCAAATACCATTAGATAAAAATATTTTTAATAAATAGTTGAATAAGTAAAGTATCATTAAAATATATCATGTATAATATGTCATGAAAAAAGTATAAAAACATTAATATCATTAAATAATTTAAAATCAAATTATTTATTAAAGATATCTTTTCATGTTATTATATTTCAAAACAAAATAATTTAGATAAATATATCATATTTTTTAAGGTTATAAGATTTTAATAAGCAATTAAAAATTAAATTAGATAATATAATATATCTTAAAACTTATCATTTTAAAAAAAAGTTATAGTCGGAATTTTAAAACGGTTATATGTTAAACTTAATGTCTTAAAATGAAAAAATAATAAGGAGCATGCGAGTAGATAAGGAAAAATGGGTTTTCTCTCCATGTGTGGAGAGAAAATGTTGTGGGACACACCTCATTTTCTCTTCAACTTTTCCTTCCTTTCATTTTTCTCTCCATCCAAATAGAGGAAAACTCATTTCTCCCTCTCATTTTCTCTTTTTAAGTTTTCTATCCTTCTCATTTTCTCTCCAACCTTAACAATGAAATTGTGGCTGCTGTCCATTGCTTCAATTTTCTAATGAGTCGTAGTTTAATACTTTGGCATTCGAAGGTTCGAACCATAGAAGGAAACGTACAAATTTGAAATGGGGTTTTCGTAACTGACTTATTTACCAACCCCCAATTTTTATGAGCAAGATTCTTTCCCTTATTCTATTTTATAAATGATAAGTTGTGTTTATCTCGGAATTTAATACATTTTTTTATTTTTACTTTCAATTAATTATGTGTATTTCTTATTTCTACTTATTCTCCCTCATTCCTTCTGCCACCTAGGGGTGGAAAGCAGACCAGCCCACTGAAATATTTTTTAAATTAAACTTCTTCTTCTTTTCTTTTTTTACCCAATTTTTTCCCATAAGATTATATAGTCACAACTCATATGATTCTTTTTCATCAATAAATTTTCAATAATTACATTTTTTAAGTTTTCAAAAAAAAATATAAGTATTAATGTTTTGCTATATTTTAAATATAGTATTATATAAAGTTGATATGAAAAATAAAATATTTATACTATTTTTTAATGTATGAAATATTGTTTATCATACTTTTATAAAAAATATTGAGATAAAAAAGGTAAAAAAATATGTAATATTATTTTTAAAATTAACAAAAAAATGGTGGGTTGCCAACCCGTAGATTAGGCCTGGCGAGCTGATATTTTACCAGCCTGAACCCGCCCCTGTTAGGCGGGTTAGGCCCACAGGCTGTACCCGTTTTTTCACCTCTATTGCCTCCCATCCTTTTAGTAAATACGGTTATGTTTGGAAAAAATTACATTTCTAACATATTTATCACTTTTAACTAATTTTGACAATAACTCATTTTGTCTAATTTAGTAATTGTTGCTCAGTAACAACGGTGAAGGGAGTATTGTTTTGCTTTATAATTTTTAGATTTCGGTGGAGCAAGAATTACATACAGTATATTTTTATTATTTTTTTCAAATACAAAATTATTTCATATAAAATGTATGTATTAATTATGAATTTATGTCAAAAAACATTAAGTTGGAAGTTAGATATTGTTTCATCATATCCATTTAGCATGAAAAATTTATGCATCCATCACCTTAAAGTAATTTCCTACATGTAACTAAAACTTCATTTACTCCACTTCAAATTAAACAAGTATCTTGAGCAGCCTTATTAATTTCAATTTGATTGTTACTATGCTTAAAATTGGTTAAAATATTTTTATTTGAGCACCTGTGAATGTGGTTTTGGTAAAGCTCTATTAATGGATGCATTTAAATATATAATTGTAGCAAGTATCTTGTTAATTATTACCTTCTTGTTCACCCCCAATCTTCTAAGTACGTATAGCTTACATATCATATCACGTATTATATACTACCAACATAAAATCAATCATCGGATAGCTTTTTGTAGTGATGCCCACGGTTTTCTGTAAAAGCATAAAAATACTTGTAACTCAAAAAAGGTAAAGTTGAAAAATAGTCATAAACCTTTACCCAAAACACATCAAGTATTATATACTTTTTGAATGTATAGAAGTATCCATGAACATTTAAAATGGAGATAAAAGTACCAAAATAATCCTAACTAAAAAACATATATACATGGTTAATATATTTTATGAAAATTGTTTTCATGCATTTAGGGCTTAAAGCCTTCACTTTTTAAAACCTAGGTTTTGACCCAAAATTTAGATTTTGTTCAAGTACAAAAATTTTCTGAAAAACTATTTTGGTTATAAAACCTCCCTTTAAAACCTAGGTTTTCTCATTATACTTTTTTCTCTTTTTTCCCCTTCATCTTTTCTACTTTTTTCTTTCTTTCTCTTTCATCTTTCCTACTTTTCATTCTTTCATTTTCCTCTTTCCTACCTACTTTTTGCCTCGGAATCCGTAAAAGCTAATAACTTCCCAAACATAAATCACTTTTCAAAACCTAGATTTTGCCTTGGAATATGTAAAAGCTATTTTCCAAAACCTAAGTTTTACCTCGGAATATATAAAAGTTATTCTGAAAATGAGATCTATATAAGCCTGTAATGGGGATACTATAGTCAAGCTTGGAGTTTGTATCTAGTTTTTTTGCTTTCTTTTTATGCTTGGACAAATGATTTTGGATTTAGCTTAGTATAATGATTTGATTCATTTTTAAATTATGTCAATTTCTTTTTATAAATATCCCTCCATAATTATTTTTATGGATTTATAATGTACCCCTAAAATTTATATTCTCAACAAATTTAGAAAAATTTCTAATAAAAAAATTCAAGTATTAACGTTTTGAATTAATTTGATTTCTTCCTAAATTGGTGGAGTTTTCATATACTCCATTCGGCATAAATGTATAATGTACATTACTGCGTCCAATTGTCAAATTAATTGTAAATCCTTAATCCTTGACATAAATAACTCATATATATAATATAAAAATAAAATAAATTGAATCATTTATAAGCTACTATGGTCATATACTCTCCTAATTATAGGGTAGATGAAGAATATATTTTTGCTCTATTTATAAGTCATATAATTAAAATTACATTAATCATGTCTTAAATTTTCACAACTTTTTAATTTTACCTTTATTTAATACTACATTCAATTTTTAATATAAGAAAAAGTTAACTTTTCTGTGGATATTTAAAACGGTGAATAAAATTATATTTATCATTTTTCTAAACTAATTTACCTAACTTATAAATTAATATATAATTAAATGATACATATCAGTATTTCAGAATATGTATAATTTAAAATAATTTATTTATATTCCTTAATTTATCAAAAGAAAAGATCAAAGTGAGGTTTATATTAAGGAGAGAAAATAGTATTAAATAAAAGAAAAGGTCATCTCTTAATTATTTAATTCTCCAATCCTTCTCAGGGAGTAATTAAGAAGAATATCCTTTCTCATTCCTTTTTCTTTGAAGCTCTTCTTTTATGCCTTTTAACCAACTTTGGTTTCCGGTACTTATATTTAGATACCTTCTTCATTACATGTCGTTTTGGCATTTGCACGAATAGAATTTGTGTTTCTAGGCTTTTTGCCTTCATTTTTTGTTTTCTTTCCTTTTCCAACACCTTTAACTCCTCTCAGTGCTTTCACTTAATACTCATTTTTATATGCTATGTTTGGTATGATGGAATTGGACGGTGGAATTGGAAATGAAATTCATTTCCTATATATGTTTGGTATGGTGGAATTAGGGGGTGAAATTGAAAATGGAAATGAAATTCAAAATGGGTAGAAATGAATTACATGATGTAACCCATGGAATTGTATTCAATTCCATGGAATTGATTTTTTGGCCCCTCATTTTTTTGTATTTATATCCATTTCCATCCTCATTTCATCTCCATCTCCATTTCCATTTCAACCAAAATCAATTCCAACGTACCAAACAAGCCAATAGTATTACATTATCCCTTACATCCAGTTTTCCTCATCTAGCCTTTATCACATATACTTTCCATATCATATTGCTTATGCTTTTACTTGCCTTATCTCTAGCAAGTCCATTCTACTTATATTATCATCAATAGCTTTATTTGGAGGACCCATCACTTTTCTTTCTTATGTTGTGTTAAGCTCATCTGAACTCGTACTTTAAAGGTCTTACAGTTACTATCCTTTTTAGCTTTTACCTACCTTCCCTTATTGAATCATGCCGAATTGAGGTCAATCCAATTAAATACACAAAGAGTGTCTTATGACTAGTCCATGATACTCTCTCAGTACCAACCAATTATCGTGAAGAAGTTTTCATATTTTAAACTCATCTCTTATAATCTCATTCTCGTATTTCAAAAAGTATGGCTTCGAGCATCCTCATAAAGATAAATTATCAAGAAAAATTTATAGGATATGAGATTTTCAAAAAGGATAATTGGAATATTTTCATTTGAGAGAATATGAATGATGTGACACTCCAAGACTATGTATTGCTTATATTAAGGATTAGAGCTCGTAATTGCGGGTTGGGCCAGCTAGCCCGCCACCCTTAATCCGCTTTTTTATTTTTAAAACATATATTTTTAATATATTTTTTACTTTTTTTTCATCCCAATATTTTTTTACAAAGGGAAAAGTAATATTAAATTCTAATTTTAGGAAATTATTAAACCATGGAATTGTATTCAATTCCATGGAATTGATTTTTAACCCTTCATTTTTTTGTATTTATATCCATTTCTATCCTCATTTCATCTCCATCTTCATTTCCATTTCAACCAAAATCAATTCCAACGTACCAAACGAGCCAATAGTATTACATTATCCCTTACATCCAGTTTTCCTCATCTAGCCTTTATCACATATACTTTCCATATCATATTGCTTATGCTTTTACTTGCCTTATCTCTAGCAAGTCCATTCTACTTATATTATCATCAATAGCTTTATTTGGAGGACCCATCACTTTTCTTTCTTATGTTGTATTAAGCTCATATGAACTCGTACTTTAAAGGTCTTACAGTTACTATCCTTTTTAGCTTTTACCTACCTTCCCTTATTGAATCATGCCGAATTGAGGTCAATCCAATTAAATACACACAAGAGTGTCTTATGACTAGTCCATGATACTTTCAGTACCAACCAATTATCGTGAAGAAGTTTTCATATTTTAAACTCATCCCTTATAATCTCATTCTCGCATTCCAAAAAGTATAGCTTCGAGCATCTCATAAAGATAAATAATCAAGAGAAATTTATAGGATATGAGATTTTCAAAAAGGATAATTGGAATATTTTTGTGTGAGAAAATATGAATAATGTGACACTCCAAGACTATGTATTGCTTATATTAAGGATGTGGGATGGGTAAAATTCGACAAATGGAATGTTTTTAAAGGAGAAAGATTATATGATATGGCACTATGAGAATATATATAAGTATTTATTGACACTTTACAAATACACATGTATTTCTCAGATTCCATACATAGTAAGAAATGGAACGTGCTGATTTGAAAAGGATTTTCCATAACTGACTTATTTATTGTTTTGCTCTATGATTTTGAGATTCGGTTGAACCAAATGGCATCACACAATTTCTGAATTACCAGTATATATTCCATCCTAAAAAACAATTACATTATATATAAAATAGCAGTATCTATAATTCTCATAAAGTTTTCCAAATATAAAATTTTTAAGTATGAAATTTATTTATTTATCATGAATTGATAGAAAATAATATTAATTATGAATTTCTGATTACTTTTATAAATTTTAAAGTAATAATATTACTTCATTTGATTCAAGATAAGGACCGTTTTTTCACATTTTCTTCTTGTCATGATCATTTTTGCAGAATATGATGCGACATTTACTACTCATATTTATCAAATATATTCATTCAATAATATTCAGTTTTTTCCAACCTATTCAATAATATTCAGTTTTTTTTCCAATCTATTCAATAATATTCATTATTCTAACTAATACCAATAAAACTAAATATATAAGGATATGTATTTTAAAAAAGATATTGTTATGAATATAATAGTTACGTATACTTCCATTATCTCCTATCTATTATCATAAAATCAGTATATTCTTGATAGACAATGAAATGACCCTCTCTCTCTATGAAGCCGGAATCGCTAGTAATCGCCGGTCAGCCATACGGTGGCGTTCCTGTGCCTTGTACACACTGCCCATCACACTATGGGAGCTGGCCATGCCCGAAGTCATTATCTTAAACGCAAGGTTCTTTCATTAATCGTACTTTTTATTGTCATCACATGTATAACTTTTCAAAACATGAATGTTAATGACTACTTTTTGTGAACAGCTGTGTGTATATATATTTATTGAAAACGATAATATTTTAAATCCATTTTTATTGTACACAATTTAAAATATTAAATTTATTATATTATTAACTTAAAATTAAAATGTATTATGCTTTGTCAACGTTTTATTACACAGTCATTAATTAAATTCAATGAGTCAGCAATTTCCGTTAAGAGAAACTAACGGTGTTAAGTTTGAGAGATTAAAAGTACACTTTTTAAATTTAAATAACTAAAATGAACTTGACGCAAACATAAATGACCAAAAGCATATTTTAACCTACTTTTTATTGTCATGACATGTATAACTTTTCAAAAGATGAATGTTAATGACTACTTTTTGTGAACAGGTTGTGTGTGTATATATATTTATTGAAAACGATAATATATGATGAATTGTTATTAAATATAAATACCTCTCCAACTAAAAAGACGCTATAATTAGGATTAAAGGAAATTGTGATAGTCAATAACAATATGAAAAATGTTACAAGGGAAAAAAGTAAAGAAGAAAAAAGAAATGTTTACACTCAATTGCGTAGCAAACACATCCTCTTGAACATAAGGCCCAAAATTTGAATTTCCTCCACCCTTAAAAATCACTAAATAAATAATACATTGATTTAATATCTTAACAAAATACAATCTTAATGTTATTTATTTATTTATTTAGTATATATAGGAATTTTATTTATTATTTTACAAAATTGAATAAATATTATTATATATTATTTTAATATGCAAATATTATTTTATTAATTTAATCAAACTATTTAATATTTATATTTATTGAATACTTTATAGGTAAAATCCTAATAAAAGACGGTTGAATTCTTTGAATTCTAATTTGTGTTAATAATTTAATACAATCTTAATGTTATTTATTTAGTATATATAGTAATTTTATTTATTATTCAAAATTGAATAAATATTATTATATATTATTTTAATATGCAAATATTATTTTATTAATTTAATCAAACTATTTAATATTTATATTTATTGAATACTTTATAGGTAAAATCCTAATAAAAGACGGTTGAATTCTTTGAATTCTAATTTGTGTTAATAATTTAATACAATCTTAATGTTATTTATTTAGTATATATAGTAATTTTATTTATTATTCAAAATTGAATAAATATTATTATATATTATTTTAATATGCAAATATTATTTTATTAATTTAATCAAACTATTTAATATTTATATTTATTGAATACTTTATAGGTAAAATCCTAATAAAAGACGGTTGAATTCTTTGAATTCTAATTTGTGTTAATAATTTAATACAATCTTAATGTTATTTATTTAGTATATATAGTAATTTTATTTATTATTCAAAATTGAATAAATATTATTATATATTATTTTAATATGCAAATATTATTTTATTAATTTAATCAAACTATTTAATATTTATATTTATTGAATACTTTATAAGTAAAATCCTAATAAAAGACGATTGAATTCTTCGAATTCTAATTTGTATTAATAATTTAATAAATAATTAATAAGTTATTTGATGCAATTAGGAATTTAAAATTCAGTCAAATTACCTTCATGCATTTTAATTGTTAAAAAATCAAAACTGAAAAAACCATACCCCTTGATATGGCTAAAAAACCGGCTAGTCTGGGTCATTGGAAAAACCCAGTTTAAACCATCCTAACCCGTGGGTTGAACTCGTTGATTATTAAAATGAAAAAAATTAAAATTTAAGATGAAACCATGAAGATCGGATTTCTTCCATCAAACAATGTTGTTTCATCCTATATTTTTTGTGGGATTTTCTACCCGGTTGTGAAAATCTACCACGATCCTTATTCTTGTGTGCCGTGAACAAGAGCCAATCGCAACCAGGATTTCGTTATTTCGTAACATTATTTAAAGCATGTTTATAGAATTATATACAGTTTTGGCCTGAAAAGCATGCGTGGTTGTTAATTAAATTACCGCCAACCTTGGCTTCCCCCGCTCTGCACAACCGCCATCTAGTTGATGTGTTGTCATTTGAATCTTCACCTGACATTCAACACACAACTGCCATTCTTCTGAGAACCCTTTACAATTGTTTATTTGCTGTTCCTTTTTGCGGTCGCTCAATTGGGTGTATATAAGGGATTCCATCAATTTTCCCAAGCTCTTCTTGCTTGGCGTTTTGGTTATTCGAAACCCTTGTTTGTTAGCTTGGGAAATATCACTAGGAAAGTTCTGCAGCTTGCAGCAATTGACCGAATTTGTTCTTAATTGAGTGCATGGTTTGTAAAATTTTGCGCATTCTGCATGCACATTTTGAGCTTAGCAATTTTAGTTTTTGGTTCTCCTGTCAATCGCCTCGGGACCGGCCGTGATGGTGGAATCCGAGGATCCCAATCGTGGGGTTGATGGAACTTCCCCTGACTTGCTGAAAAACACGCCTTCTAATATTGCTAGATTGGAGGATGTGATCGAGCATTCTAAAGCAAGGCAGAAGTATCATGCGCAGACGGGGAGTCCATCTGATGGGGGCGATGTTAGGTGGTACTTTTGCAAGGTCCCTTTGGCTGATAATGGTAAGTTTCTGTCTATATTATAGCTTTATAGTGCTGTTTCATGACTGGTAATTCAACCCTGTCCCTGAAGTGGACAGTGACCAAAATTTCTCTTTAACACGTTTAGCATTCCTTTCCATCTAAAGACAACAGAAGAACGAACTCTTCTAAGGTTTTAACTTGTTCATCAATTATATCATGAGCATAAGAAGATGTAGCGCCATGTCATCTTTGTTGTTATATTGGATGTCAATCTTGATTGAATCCATTGTGCTCGCTCCTCAGCACCAGTAGCTAAGCCTATATCATCCTAAAGTCAAATTGCGACCTCCAGAGGTGGCAATTTTGTTCATGATTTAGTTCTTCATCCTCATTACAATTCGGCCATTCTTTGCTATTATCAACCTCTTCCAATGAGATTAGGTCAATGCTATGATGAGGATTAAATTTTCTCCTTGATGCCTCATTATGTTTAACAATTATTAAATCATTCAATCTTCATTGTCCAAGGTTGAGTGTGTGAATCTTCAGCATTACACTTTGCACAATACTTGAATTAGGACTTGTGTTCCCTAATTACGCCGCAGGATTTGCTACAACTACCTACAAATCCGTGATGTAGCAAACTTGCATTGGATCCCAGATCTAAGTTTCTATGCTGCACATGTGGCTCCGTGCTGGTTGGCAAACTTGCATTGGATCCCAGATCTAAGTTTCTATGCTGCACATGTGGCTCCGTGCTGGTTGCTATAGCAGCATATTACAAGCTATAGCACACTCTTAATTTCTAATTAATAATCATGGATCCAAAAAATGCTTTAAATCATACTTTTTTATGCTCTAGACTTATGAACCGCTCATTACTATTTTAAGCCTAGAAAGTCTTTTCCTTTAGCTATCTCTATCCTAATATCTCAAGTCTATAAATTTTATGTCTGGTGTGCTTGTATCCCGCTCCTTTCTCTTCTCATCGTTTTCAATTTTGCTACAGAAACATTTTAGTGACCTATCCTTTCCTCGACTCTGCAACTCTAGATAACTTCCTTTGCTCTAGAACTTGACAGTTGAAAGTTTTTCCCCATTTTTTGAAGCATCTTGTAGGTATCATAATAAGCTAAAGCCTGTTTGGTTTCAGCATCTGGTTATTAAAACCTGGCACTGCTCTTTATATCCATTAGAGGGGTGTGTGTGTGTGTATTACATATGTTTTCGGTAGAGGAGGTTTCATGAGTGAACAATTGCTTAGGAGGCATTTATTTTTGGTTGGGTGGGGTAAAATATCCCTTAATTCTACTTCTGCACGCCAGAACTTGAAAAATCCAACTTTTGAACCATGAAGGAGGTAACAAAGTCGCAGAAGACTGTTTCCTACAGTTTATCTTTTTCTTATTAAGTAGAAGATTGATACATTGTGCATGCTGGTTTGATATGCATCTGGAGGCATGGATGAAACTCTGTCACCTAAAGCCATTTGTCTGTCCTCCCTCTTCAACTGTGGGAACTGAGCAATCCATTATTCTTGGCTAGCTCTTGGATTCTATATGCCGCATAAGGAATATGTACTTATTTTTACTCTGATTTTATGTCATTTGCACACAGTTTTGTCTGCTTCAGTCCCTCGCACAGAAATTGTGGGAAAGAGTGATTATTTTCGTTTTGGCATGAGAGATTCTTTGGCAGTTGAAGCATCATTTTTGCAGGTAAATTAACATGTACTTTAATTAATTTACGTATATCTCTTTGATGTTTCTCTTGGCTAGTGCTTTGTTGCGTCCTTCAGATAGTGACATTCTTTCTTGTATACGAATTTGTAGAGAGAGGAAGAACTGCTTTCAAGCTGGTGGAGAGAATATGCAGAATGCAGTATTGGTCCAAGAGAAAGACAAATTTCTGATAGCAAAATGGAGAAACATGGTCATGGATCTTCTATGGGGATTGCTTGGCCTTCAGAACTATATGAGGTTGAGGAAGAGAGGGTTGGTGTTCCCGTAAAAGGAGGACTTTATGAGGTAACATTTCTCATATTCTTGTTATTTTTCTGTAGTAGTTTCAATAATATAGTATGTACCATTTTTTTTTCGGGAGATTACACCATCTGATAGCAGGCGACAGAAGGATTACATTTCTGACGGGGTTACTTCTCATATAAAGTATTAAAAAGAGACAACTTATTATGATTTTTAAGATATAGCCCACGTATTTTAATAGCTGGAACCTGTTTCTTCATGCAGGAAATGAGTTTGTCAAGCATGTGTGTGTTCACACATCGAATACTTTAAAAATCTTGAGAAGCTAGGTTTAGACTGTATTATATGTAGGGAAATTTATTCTGAGGTCTTCCCTTATATGGGAAATTTATTCTGAGGTCCCAAATAAGCAACTTATTTACGAAAAGGTCCTATGGCTGAAAATATTTATTATGAGGTCCCAAGCGCTGGTGTTGACAACATGAGGTCCTTGTATCGACAACATCATATGCTGGTGTTGACAACACCATGTGCAATGGTAATAACAACACCATGTGCTGATAATGACAACACCATGCGATGGTGTTGACAACATGAGATCCTGCCTTGGGACCTCAGAATAAATATTTTCATCCATAGGACCTTTTCGTAAATAAGTTGCTTATTTGGGACCTCAGACTAAATTTCCCTTATATTTATGTTAAGGAAAGGAAATAATATACATCGAATGAAATGGCAAATGTGAAATTAGATGCTTTCTTTCTTTGTGAAATAGGGATAACAGTTTTAGTTGAGCTCCCTCGATACCTGAGTCAATTTTCTTACTTCCTCACATATATCAGAAGAAATAGAACCTGAAATTTAAAATTTGTTCATTCTTCATTTCCCATAAGAAGAACAAATGTTATGTGTAGGTATATGATGTTTTTATATCTTACTTTGCATGTTGATATAAACTTATCATGAATCTAACTTACATTTTAATCATACAAGGGAATGGAGTTAATTTATCACTTTTCCCATCCGCATATTTAGGATGTAGTTAAGTGCATATTTTTTCTTGAATACCTTAATGTCTGATTCGAAAATGTGTCATATGGAAAGAACCTTAGTCTCAACACCAACATGATACTCAAATATTGACTGTTAAGTGCATATTTGAATTTGGGTTGATTTTAATATTAAGATAATATGGTTCCCCCCCTCCCTCCTCTTCATATTCTCTTCAAGTGTCTGGTGGTTACTTGATGCAGGTAGATTTAGTAAAACGTCATTGTTTTCCTGTTTATTGGAATGGAGAAAATCGACGTGTTCTAAGAGGCCATTGGTTTGCACGTAAAGGAGGCTTGGATTGGCTTCCACTTCGTGAAGATGTTGCTGAACAACTAGAAGTTGCATACCGTAGTCAGGTCTGTGAAAATAGTATAGTTTCATGAAGTTTTTTTTCTTTCCAAATCAGTCAGATGAATGAATTAGTGTCATGAGATTCTGACAAACATGTGAAGGGTATGGCTTTTACCCTAAATAGGTCCATAAGCAACTACGCTACAAGGCAATCCCTGAAAATAAGGACAGGAATAATCTGTCCTATAATATCCTAACATTATGATTTAAAGAACAACAAATGCTTCACCTCAAAATAAAAAGGCTACAACACTTTCGTGATTCATACTTAATTCCTTGGATCCACTAGTAGGTTTCTTTTGGCTGGGATCTACTCTCTCTCTCTCTCTCTCTATATATATATATATATATTATATTTAGCTCATTCCATTCTGAAGAACTAATAGGTCAGCACATTGTTTTCTTCGATTTTCTTCTTCTTAAGCTTAAAACAATGATACATCTACTTATTAGTTCAGGTTTAATGTGATGCTATCTTGCCAAATCCTGGTTTCTTTTTTCTTCCCTAGTGGAGAAGGGGAGGCTACTCAGTTTATATTTCGCATTCTTTTTCATTTATGTAGAAGTAGACCCGGGGTTTGGGAGGCTGAAGATGTTCACTTTTGATTGTAATGTTTGTTTCAATTGCAGCAAAGATTTATGTTTGACTAGGTCTTATAGGTTTGGCATCGGAGGACATTTCAGCCATCAGGACTTTTTGCAGCTCGTGTTGATTTGCAAGGATCAACCCCTGTATGTGAATGATTTTGAAGAAATGATTATTATGTTTTAAATTGACTATGTTGTTTTCATCATAGATAGAGATCTTTCTGTTAATAATTAATCTGGGGATTTGATCTACGATAGAGCATAATAACGTTGTGTGATCCATATTGTTGATCCCACATAGGGGGATAAGGCTCTGTTGTTTTTGTTGTTGATTATGTTGTTTTCATTGCTAATATTATGCGCATCACTTCATGTCATGTGTTGGTCAAGTAGGGCCTGCATGCTCTTTTCACCGGAGAGGATGATACCTGGGAGGCCTGGCTAAATGCTGATTCTTCTGGATTTTCTAATATTGCTGGTTTAAATGGTAATGGGATCAAGCTAAGACGTGGTTATTCCCCATCAAACTCACCAAAACCAACCCAGGTTCTATTTCTATCTCTCAAGGTTTTAATGTTTAGATATGCTTATCATGTAATAAATAACAGTTAAGGAAAAATGTTTCTAATGATCTATTCTCAAGATTCAAGGGTATTTATACACTTTCGTTCTATCTAGAGTATTCCTAGAATGATAAATACAACCTCTAACTCTCAACTTCTCAATTGTAAGATTTCCTCAATAATCTCTTGCATTTGATGTACCCTTAAGGGGTATATTTATACAATGAATTCATAATTACTAAAAACACAATCATATCAATCACACCCTAATTTGTCTCTAATCACAATCATATCAATCAATTCCCTAATTTACTCTAATTTGTCTCTTTGACTCTCAACACTCCCCCTCAAGTTGGAGCTTAGATATTAATCAAGCCCAACTTGTTACAAATATAGTCAACCCATTTATTAACTCAATGAGACGATAAAGATAAATGACCTAAACACGACACACCGCCAGAACAAGCAACCGAACGCTGAAAATGAAGGAAACCGACAAAGACATGTAACCAAACGTCACTACCCAACCATGAAACCGGCCTAACCAAGCCGGAACAGGCAGTCAACGTCAGCAAAGCCATGTCACCAAACGTCACCACCCAACCATGAAACCGGCCTAACCATACCGGAAAAGGCAGTCGACGTCAACAAAGCAAAAACAATCGGAAACACTTTCATACACGCCTTCAGAGTGCCGCTATCAGCGTGGCGCGTGTCACAACACTGCCAACCAACATCAAAATACCCTAAAGAACAACCTTATTCCCACCACCAAAATTTCCTTCCTCGAATCAGCAATCATGCAAGTCACACAAGCCATC
>JANTPZ010101221.1:0-23362 GCA_025593235.1 Vachellia pachyceras
ATCGATGAGCGAAGTTGAGTGGGCCCTAGAGTTTGCGTTAGTGCTACAAGGAAGCTCAGAGGAAACTGAAGGGAAAAGCCAGGAAGAAGAAAGGGCTCAGTTAGGAGAGGTGACCGATGAGGAAGAAAGTAATAAAGTTGGATTCACTGATATATGGATATCAGTTTAGCCCTCTGGAATGTTGTTCGTCAAGTTTGATCATAAATTAATGTTACTGTTCCATCGTTAATGTGATGCGATGAGGTTTACTTCCGTTCCATGTCTGCATTCCATAATTAAAGGACATATACTGCTTGGTGTCCCCAATAAATGAGAGGGATATTTCAGAAAACACAAAAAGATCCTATATATAATTAAAAATTAATTTGAACACTCGCTGAATGTAAAAGTTTTTCTTTTTAATTAATTTTACAACTTCATTAACTGATTGAATGTAAAAAAAAAATCTCTTTTTAATTAATTTTACGGCTTCGTTAATCAATTGATTAAGTAGTACATGAATTTTTCCCCTTTCAAAACACAAATGTGAAACTAATCGTTTGTCACTAATGTTAAAACTAATTGCCGGTTTCACTTACCACAGCAGACATACAGAACTTTGTAAACTCCTCATTCAAAAAAAAAAAAATTAACACATAATAATTTTATATATTAATTTCAATGCCAGCACAGGTTACACATGGCAAATGAAGACGATCGATGCATGTGGTGCTTTGCGTTTGGATAATTTGTGTTTGGATTATTCTCTTTCATCATGTTTTCTTTCTTTAGCGGTGTTTGGTGGAGAGTAATGAGAGGAACCAAATTAAGGAAAGAAGACAAAAAAAATAAATTTTTTTTACACACATCTCAACCAAAAATAATATCACACATGACATTAATTTTTGTTCAAAATTTTGGGACTCATTACCTTAATTCTCATTCCCCCTCTAATAGGGAACTGGCATGCCTTTGATTCAAAGGCGAAGGTGTAACACCATTTTTTCTTATTAAAAATTGGTTATTTAATACCATAAAGATCTCACTACAAGATTAAGCTCTTCTTTTGGAAGAATATATTTAACAAAAGCTGATTCAAATATATCCGTCCACAATCATATTACCATAATATCCAATTAAGGCCTATGGCCTTTCAATGGTAACACCAAATTAGTAAGGTTAAAAGTATGAATGTCAGGGCATTCCAAAACATACAAGTCCTACGGTGGCAATTTACATCTTCTAGCACATAAAGATACGGAAACACTAAGCCCTCGACACCTTCCCTGAAGGACCGCTCATGAATTGTCACATGAAATATGTTAAATCAACTAAGTGAAATAAAAGTCTCAGCAATCAACAAACCTACTTACTGGGCATACAAGTAAGTGCTTGAAAGGTGTCAAATGGGACCAATATGAAATAATCAAATTCACACATAAAGATATATAATTCACATGTATAATACATAAATATATTTCAAAGTCCACTAAATTCATTGATACCCCTCCTTGTTCCTCTCCTGTCTTATCCCCTCTAACCGAACCCATGGGCTAATACTGAACTATATGATTGAAAGTTAACTGACAATTTCATCAATCAAGTGATATTGACTAGCTAGATCCATAGAGCATAATATCGAACCATGGCTTCCCCCTACACTACAAAAAAAATATTTTATTCCTACGGATTTTCCTGCGAATTTCAATCTGCAAGTATAAGACTCGTGGAAATTTATTTTCCTGCGGATTTGAAATCCGCAGGTAAAAATCAGCAGATAAATCCGCAAGTAAGTTTGCAGAAAATTAAAAAGTGTTTTTTAAAATAAATATGGCAATTTCTTCTTAGAAACATAAGCAAATGTCTATAAAAAAAATTTTCTCGTCAAATAAACTTAAATGAATTAATGTAATGACCAAAAACATATATTTCATTAAGAATTCATTGAATTAAAATATACATATGAAGACCCTCCTTTCACTCAAACGAATTTAATAAAGCATATCATGTCTCCGTAAAATTCATAGTACGAATTTAAAAAATGCCTTCTATACATCAAAGCACACTTAGAACAATCATAAAGGCCACTGGCAATAAAAAAATTATGGATGCGTCTTTAGTGAATCAGCGAACCCAATAGAGCATATCAAGTCTTTTTCAACCTGTATGATTAGTCATGAAGATCTTAATATTAGTTGTATATGGGAAAGTCTCTTTACAAGTACGCTGGAGCAAGCGACAAACACGTCCCAATTTTTCTTTTTTCTTTTTCCTAAAGAAAAGTCATAAAGTTTTGAAAGCCTACCAAAAAGTGACTATAGCCTCTTTGATCTGGAGGATTTCTTTTTCCATTCAGCTGCAAGGCAAGAGGAAAAGAATCATACAAGAACTATTTTGTGCATGCGTTTGATGATACTCAATATCCATTAATGCATTAAAGGAAACAATTTGGCAAAATATTGCAATTGTTCTTCTCATGATGAAAGGTATAACTGTTTCAATATAGAACACTGCATCAAACATTATAAATTAATATTCGGAGGTATTGAAGAAAGAAAGGCTGACATACCCAACCCAGGAACTTGATAGTCATTGACAATTTCAAAATTCTTGTATGTGTACCCAACAAAACTTAAGTCCTTAGACGAGAGCATCTGTAAAACCAAACCAGAAAAGATGAATGAGAAAAAATGCGTTCCCGTGGGAGATCAGATGTAACGTCAAGAAACTAGAAGATCAAACAAATGAGAAAATCAAGAACCATATAACATGATATATTGCTTAAATAAAAATTTCATTGGCATCAGAAGATATTTAATTTCTCAAGAGCTATGCCCAAACAAGTTGGATATGAATTGTTTTGAGAGAACTTTACGAGTATCTAACTACAGCCAATTCCCAGCTTTCAAGATCATTCTTGGATCCAGCCCCACTCAATTAAATATAAAGCATCGCATCTAGACTAAGAAACTTACATGTTTATCAGAACAACATCTGCTATTGCCAAAGCAAAACGAGCACTCGGTTTCTTGAAGGTAGTATTATCCTGAGTTATATTTAAAGCAAACAAGAATGTAAGTCCGGCCCCACACACACAAGAAGACAAACCAAGAAGAACAAAAACACGTACTATTCCTAGAGCAATTGCAAGAGTGTCATAAAATATTGGTTTCATAAATCAGTAGGAATGGGAGGGGTGATAACTTCCTATGTCTAAGTCATCATTATTACATACGTTTGCCTATAGACAAATTCTTCATAACATAGATAGCATCTCCCATGGATTCAAATTCTTCATTACCCATTCTTCATCATCCAAACATCATACATATTCTTGATTCTTGTAGGTATGATCTGATCATTTTCTACATGTTTGAGAAACTCTAGTAAAACCTAGAGATGCAACAACATAAAGCATGGTATTAAGAATCTAAGGGAATAACTTTGATATCGAGTAAACATCTACACTTATATGGATTCAATCCATTTCAGTTTTCCGGTAGAACCACTCAAAGCACAAGGCACAGATTCAGTTTCAACAGAAAGGAAGAAGGAGCAAATCGTACAACAACTTTTCGACACAAATTTTCTCAATCTACACTAACGGTTCATCTAATTGAAACTTCAATCCATTTATCAATTAACGCCTGAAGCGATAACACAGAACAGGTGGCGAAAATTTATGGCAAAATGAAACCGCTAAGTGCTGATTAAGAAGAGCACATTAATTAGAACCTGCCGCCGCCGCATTCCCCCATTAATCCCACTGTTCTCGCCACCCACATTGCGCCGCGTAACCGCCATAATAATTGTCTGCCTCCATCTCCGACGCCTTCCAGCGGAGGAAGCTGGGGGAACCACTTATGGATCCCCCCTATGCATGCATTGTTGTGTCGAAAAGGCGAGGCTTAGCCAGATCTCGTGAGAGTGACGAAGCTACAGCGAAAACCTCAAATGAATTGTAAAGGCGGGTGTTTTAAGTTTGGGTTTTAAATTTTCAGGCGGGAGCGAAATGCAAAACACAGGTGTAAATTTACCTGCAACTCCTTAGAAGCCATATATATCGATCTTCAATCCTTTAGGTTTCGCTACGGAGAAGATGATGAAGACGGAGGTATTCTTTCTGCAACTCCTCCTCTTGTTTGAGTTTGGAATTGGAGCGACACTCTTAGTCGCAGAGCTCCAATCTTCTAATACTCAACATCACGCGGCCGAATCCTTCAATGGCGAGAGTGAAGGAGCAAAAGGGACGGAGGAGAAACACTCACATGAATGAGGGAGTCGATGGGATCTGCAAAGCAAACAGGATGAACATGAGCTCGTGTCTATGAGAAGAGCGAGAGCCAGGAGAAGAAGCTCGGCGCGCGGGTTTAAAAGTTTTGAAAATGGGATTTTCAAATCCGCGTGCAAAAACAAATCCACAGATTCTTTTTTACAGAAACAATACCTGTGGATTTTAAAATCCGCTTTACCTACGTATTTCAAAATCTGCAGGTATTGTTTTCTGGGGATTTTTTCCTGCAAGAAAATTAAAATTCACAGGAAAGTTACCAACAAAAATTTTTGTAGGAAAAAACCGTATGTGTATTATAAATTTTTACTAGTGCTATAGCATACTAGTAATGTGTCAATACCCTATAATAAACAAAGGGTTAAAGGATCAATCAGTGCACATTTACAGGCCTACAACCGTCTCCTTTAACGTACCATATTTACCCGTACTCCTTTGTGACATACTCATTTTAAGTCAACCACCATCACTCCCTCTTCAATTGATGTTTGTCATATTTAACTATACACATGCATAATTCATATTACAATTTTGTGATAATCCTGTATTTAGTTCTCAACAAGTTAAATAGCATGTAACTAGTTTATAACTTAATATTCGCAATAATGTAATTCCATAGCTTCAAAGTATTTCAATGCTCTACTAGGTGTGAAGATCACTCGTAAACATGTCTTAAGCATGCATAATAAATGGAAGCTGATTACCTCATGTCAAAACAAGAGTACACCACCATAACAATTCATACTCCAAAGCTCAAGTCACCAAAATAAAGTTAATCTACATAATTAATTTAATTATATATAAATGTAATACTAACTAAAATAATAATATGTGAATTTAAATAAAACTCATTTCCTATTTAAATTTTAAGTCTTCTAGTAATTCCCCACATGTAATCATAATTTAAATTATTTATCCCATTCACACTTTTTTCATCAAATGGTTTTATTCCACTTGTTAAAGTTATAACCAGTAATAATTTCTTCCATCTCCAAAAATCCTCAACACTCTCACTTTAAATCCTCAATAAAAATCACATAAATCAAATATCCTCAAATCCTTAATGCAAAAAATCACATTTCTCCCTTCCATAAATTATTTATCTTTATTGGAATCACTAAAAAAATATAATTATTTACTCAACATATTCAAGATAACCAAATTTCAACACTTAAAATTCGTCCAAAAATTACTAATATTTATATCCAATCCAATCAATAATTAATGTAGGATATAATATACTAAGATATATTATGAAACTCAAATTTAATCGGTCCAAAATTATGTATGCCCAAAAAATAATCTGACCACATGGAAAAATTATTTAAAATTCCCAAATCAACTAATAGATAAAACTAAACCAATTGAAATGTTTTACTATTTTAGCTCTACAATCTTATAGTCTTATATTATCAAACTCAAAACTTAATCCAAAAACTAAACCAGAAATTTGCTCAATCCTTCAAATAAATTACATCATTAGATTGATATAGATGAGTAGAACAATTTTATGAAAGGAGTTTAGTGATATGTAGAAGTTTTACTTACCAAAATAAATTTTAAAACTCCAACTATGCGTAAATATGGCAAACAACGAGTGCACGAGAGAGAGGGAAGGGGAAGGAAAACGAAACAAATGGACCGACGCTTTCCCTCCCAGCAGCATTAAATAAACATTAGGGCTAATATTACCACTTATGACACCATGTTATCCATTTTTCCATTTTCTCTCTGTTTTATTTCATTTCGTTTTCTTTTATCATATATTATCATTTATTTTATAATAAGAAAATATATTTGAGTGAATCCATATTACTCAAATACAAGCATTTTTAATTATCATAAAATAAATATTCTCTAATGAAAATTTTAGAAATAAAATTTTAAGACGTTACATGATTGAAGGGTCTCTTGTTTTTGCCTCTCTCCGCTTGTTTTTGACATCACATACACGTTATGGAGAAGGTTATAGATGGAGTGGGAGAGTGATAAATTTGGTAATTTGCTTGTTTGGAAAAACTTATTTACTCCCCAAAGGCACGTTCAACAGTATTTTTCCGTAAAATGAGATAATCTCCTTCACATATTTACACCATAAGCCATATCATGAGCTCTAATGAGTGTATGATGAGGTCGTGGGTCCCCTTTCTTGTGGGGTGGAGGGTTTACATTGTCCAAATAAAAAATGAAAAAAAAATAAGATGGAAAAAACAAAGAGAGAAAAGAATAAGCTTGATGATATTTTATGGTTTTTCTAATAAATGATAAGAATATTTCAGAAAAACTTTAACAAATTGTTAACAAAGATTTCAAAAAAATAAATATGTTTCTTAATTACACAAAATCTCCTATATATAATTAAAATAAATAAATAAATATGTTGATACCAACCCTTAGGAATGAATCATTAACCATCATGTTAAAATCTTAAGTTATATATTAGAGGCGGACCTCAATTTCTTTGTGGTACATTTGATTTGAACCTAATTCACACTCGTTAGACCCAGGATGCATAATTCTATGTGCCTTTTCTTCTTTAAAGAATTTCTCATAGAATGCTTGGAGCATTTAACATATTTGTCCTTCATCCTCAATCCATTCTTCATCATTCTTTAAACTCTTGATTCAGTTTCTTCTCCTTCTAATCATAGTATCTTGTGATTCTATCTCATTGACTAAGCCATATTCCCCTCGATTTTTGAACCATGATTCCTTAACAAGTTCCTCTTGTCCAAGTACCTTAACAAGTTCCTCTCCCAGCTCATTCTCCGGTCTGAATGGGTTAGTATCTTTCACTACTTCTTTGAATTCCTTGTAGCCTTCTATTCAATCTTCCAATTTAAGATTGTATGTAGGGCTTGTAATAATGAGGACCATCCCGCAAGTTGAAGGTTGGGCAGGGCAGGCTAAAACAGCCTGCCCCCAAATGAGTTGCAAAAATGCAACCCAAGCCTGCACTGGCGGGTTGGTGGGCTATCAAATATTTTTAAAAAAAACTTAAAAAATTTCTATTTTGGTTGCTAAATTTTTTCATAAAATTGTATAATTACATGATTCTCTTCCCAACACTAAATTTTTTATAATGACATTTTCAAGATTTCTAGAAAATATAAGTATTATTGTTTTATTATAATTTTAAATATAGTATTATAAAAAGTTGATATGAAAAAACAAAATATTTAAACTATTTTTAAATGTATTAAGTATTGTTTACCATACTTTATAAAAAATGTGGAGATAAAAAAGGTAAAAGATATAAAATATACTATTTAAAAAACTGGGATAGACGGGTAAGCTAGCAAAACGCCTGCCCGATCCCGCTAATAAATGGTGGGTTGACGGGTCCAACCTGTTTTACCAACCCTGTATTGTATGTGGCTAAACATTTCTTCGCTTCAATCTTTCATATGCTTCTTTAATACATTCAGGTTCATGTGAGCTTCTTTTACTCTCTCTGCCAATGTATCTGCAGAAATGACTTGAACTCATCATGGCTGAGCCATACTGTTTCGAATCTAAACAGTATCATCGAACATATCACTTCCCTTGCACTTGTGCTGGTAATCAAAGGGTGATGGTCCAAGCTTATCCGCACCCCAATCTATACCACTGAATCTGGACACAGTCTTTGCCATGCTACATTGCACGAGTTTCTGTCAAGTCTTCTAAACACTATCATGATCTTGCCATTTTGGCCCCCTCCACATGAAGAATGAACCACACAGGCGCCATATAAATTAATCCTCTACCTTCTATCTACCCTCATTATCACTTCTGATCTACCAATTTTATTTATTTATTCTTTTTATGAAAATATAATGTCAGTTGTCAATTATGAATAGATGGATTAAGTCAATGGCTGTAGATGGAGTCGTTGCACCATGCATGATCACTCTATGAGCGTAGATGATCTAAATCCCTCCTCCAGTTGGATGGAGAGAAAGGCTTCTCCCTCTATTTTATATGTAGTCAAAATTTCTTTTTTGTGTTTAACGCCAACTATTGGAATAAAAATTTTAAATGATTCTTTTTAAAAAATTCAATATTAACTAATGATGAGAATAAAAAAAAAGTCTATAGCTCTTATATAAATTGCATTTATTAAATTTCCTACATTGAAAAATATCAATTTATCCAATATTTTAACCAATTAACAATGAATAATTCGTGGAAAAAACATTGTTTATTGGGTTATTTTTCAGATTTTTCTACTAATTTTGGACAATCATAAATTTTTGCGAAAAACTCCAAAACAACCAAACTTTAGCTCATTTGAATGTTTGCCATACGAACTTTTTTATTTTGGAAAATATCAAACTAACCAAACTTCATTTACTATATTTCACTATTACCTCAAGTTATAGTTTTAACAAGGGTATTGGACCCCTTTTTGTTAACTTTCCCGCTTCTTAACTTGCTATGCATGCTTCTTTTCAACATAAGTATGTGGCATTTCTCACATAATTACTTGTTATAATCCATACTAGAAGTGTACAGGTTTACCATACAATAATTTCAAAACTTGGCATAATTAAGTAACATTTATAATCTTTGAACATCATAATCATGCATATAATGCCATTTTGAAGAAGTGGAGATCTTGATTGTAAATTCTTTGAATTCTAGAAGCATAGTGAAGGGTCTTATACGTAACTTGTGCCAAATTTTAAAAGCAAGAATCTAGACCCAAAATATTATATATATATATATATATATTAAAAAGGAAATAAAGAGATGCACGCACTCAAGAGCTTATAAAAAGAGCATAAAGAGACAGAAAGAGGCATTCTTTTTCTTTGGCGGCAACACAAGAGCTTGAATTCAAATGGAAAGAGGTTCGAGACTTTGAGATGCAAAAGATCAATAGCACGAACGGGAGTTCAGCTCTGACTATTAGTGCATACTTTTCTTCATCTTCTTTTCTATTTCTTTTATCTCTTGTTTGGTTAGCTCTTATATTGTCCATGGGAATATTCAATCTATATAGCTAAACCTTCATTTTGGATTATTGTAATTTGATTTTGAATTAGTAAATGATAATTTCAATCTTTAATTGTTTTAATGTTATATTTGTTTATTCAATTGAGTGCTTGACTGTCTTGAAAAATGAGGAATCTGATAAGGACATATTTTGGTGTTCTAAAGCAGTGTGGAATAGGAAGTTTAGATTAGATCTTCAATTAAATTGTGTAAGATTAAGTTTCATAACTCAATTTGCTTGTGGGGTAGGAATATACCTACCAGCCTTACATAATCACATTAGGTATGCATTTTATTTAGTTTAATTATGTAATCATCTAAAGAATTAGAGATTAGTTAATATAATTAGAATGTTTTTTAGTGAGTCCAAGACCCTTTAAGGTAATTAAGAATCATAAACTAGTAAATATAACTTTTATTGCAACTAAGGGGAGAAGTTAGACACTGAGAAGTAATCAAGGCTATAATAATCCAAGTCGCTACTTAAGATCTAAAATCACCTTTAACCTTATAGCTTAGATTTAATTTATTCTTCTAATTAGATTTTAATCTTATTTTTATTATATCTATGTATTTCGCTCAACTTAAATGAAAGTGTAAGGTCATTGCTCAACTTAGTTAGTACCAAATTCTCGTAGGAATGATATTCTGCTCACTTTTTATTACTTGATACGACCTGTGTACTCGCAAAGTTATATTGGTTCACATTTTGTGCCCATTAACATCTTCCTTTCCTCTTCATTCTCTATGGTGGCCTACCTTGTGGCTGCAAGTGGAGCTTAAGATGTGTCTTGAACACTTGAAAAAAAATATGCACTCAGGTATCTTAACATGTGGGACCCGATTGAACTGATAAAGTAATTTTACTATGATATATTTTACCACATGGTTAAAATATCTTTTATATTGTTCATTTTTTTATTAGAGAGTGACATGTGGCAAATGTCAATCTCCACAATATACTTTATGAAAATAAAGTTACTTTAACTATACACAAAGTTACTTTATCAAATTGGAAATACTTTTTGGAAATTTCTTGATGACTTGACTGGTTTAAAATCATCAAAGATTCCCAAAATTCATACGACACCTACTTGATTTTTCTTTCCTTATTCTACTAATAGAATTTTCTTTAATTAATTTTTGAATTTACACTTAGTCCTTATTTCAAAATATCAATTTGGCCATTTGCTTTTCAAAATGACACTTTGATCCCTTACTTTTTTAAAATAATCATTTTGCTCTTACTTTTTATATGTTTATCAGAATGACAAATTTACCTTTTATCTTTCTAATTCTTAATTATTCTTCAGTTACTCGTTTAGCCTTTATATCCGGTTATTCAAAATATGGATGTTGCACGAAGCATGTCATTTCCAGCTAAAAGCTGCCAATTCATTATGGGTCAATACATTCGATATGCTATTGATATGATTCACATTTTAACAAAAAGTACAAAACTGTAGGGTGATGTTTTCTGCATCCTTTGTGAGATACAAAAGCTAGAGACAACCTATGGTTGGATTTATGATGGTTGTGCCAAGTGTTCAGCAAAAATCAAGGTGGCATCATAAAGTGCCCTATCTGCAAAAAAAAAAACCTGATTCCATTGAGCCTAAGTATTTCGCATTACTTCATTTAGTCAGCAAATTATCAATATATCATGCTTATGATTGCTTATTCACGTCCATCCAAGTTGAAGCTCCATTACACTATTGTTGATGATAGTGGAAGTGCATCTGTCTTATTTTGGGATAAGCATGCAATACAGCTCATTCAGAAATCAGCACCTGAATTGAAGGCAATTCTTAAAGAGGTAATTCAAACACACCACAACAATCATTCTGTTTCTTCCGTAGGCTTCACTTTGAATTAATAGGTTGTCGTATGATCATTAGCAAAAATGTGAATATGATATAACTGCTGATCTGGACTATGTTCTGGGAAAGAGAGTCATCCTGAAGCTCAAACGCAATGACTACAACTCAAGGCATCCTAATGCAAGTATTAGTGTTGTTAACTACACTTTATGTGAGGATCTCATGGAGCAATTTGCTGAGGCTTCTGCCAAGGTTAATCTACTATCTACTATATTCATACCAACTAACATAAAAATATCTTTCTAATGACATATATTAATTGTAAATTAAATTTGTTTGTAGGGGGACAATGTTCATGCACTACATGCAGATCAGGTGGAAGCATCATCCTTTAGTCATTTATTATTATGTGTTCCTTCATTGTTCATGTTATATATTATCACGTGTTAATCTTCTGACTAATTTTATGATCAAACTTCTTATAATACACTTGAAGAGCAAGCCCTTCCTGACAATGATAATGGCTCATATGTTGGATAAGCCAAGAGTTTGTGAATCACAGTTCCTCGCATGGATGAAAATCAATAACGAAGACCCATTCGCAAGAACATTGACTTACCAGGAATTTCCAAACCATTATGTTTATCAAAAGGTAAATAGGTTATGGAAGCGAAGATAAAAGGGTTTTGCAGTTGGGAGGATTAGTCATGCATCACCTACATCTGGGAGTTATACTACCTTCGTGTCCTTCTAACAAAAGTCAGAGGTCCCCGTTCATTTGATGAAATCAAGACAGTTGATGGCATGCTACACCAAACATTTAGAGATGCATGTTTTGCACTTGGTTTGTTGGATGATGATAACGAATACATTGCCGCCATTAAGGAATCATCTGTATGGGCAACTGGAAGTTCACTAAGGAACCTATTCATCAGTATGCTGCTATGTTGTTGCTTGCAACGTCCTAACAATGTCTGGAGTGAATGCGCAAAGTATCTGTCAGAAGATCTTCTATATATTCATCGACAAGATCCCGCAAATTCATGTATGCTATCTAACATATTCTATTCTCACAATTGCTTTATACCATTGCATTATTTTCCCTCACTAACATCATATATTCTTTACATTCGTAGATGTTAACATCTCTTCTAAAGATGAAGAACAACTTGCTTTGAGGAATATTGATATGTTACTGCAAAAGAATGGAAAATCACTTCAAGATTTCCCTTCAATGCCTTCCCCGACTGACACACCAATCCTGGATGTCTCCAACAATCTAATCCTTCAGGAGTTGTCTTATAATCAGGATTCCCTTCAGTCAAAATCTGATGCACTCATGAGAGCCCTTAATTCTGAACAAAAACATATAATGGATACAATCATAGCTTCATTAGATAACTTGTATGGTGGTTTCTTCTTTGTGTATGGTTATGGTGGAACAGGGAAAACTTTTCTATGGAATGCGTTAACATCAACAGTAAGGGCCAAAGGAGAAATAGTTCTACCTGTTGCATCAAGTGGCATTGCTGCAACATTATTGCCTTCTTGTAGGACAGCACACTCATGCTTTTCTATACCTATTGACATAACAGAATTCTCAATATGTTCAATCAAACATGGCTCACCTTTGGCTAATTTGATTAGAAGAACTAAGTTAATTATATGGGATGAAGCACCAATGGTCCAACGTTATTACATTGAAGCATTTGATCGCACGCTCAAAGATATCATGCATTCTAATGCACCTTTTGGAGGGAAGTGTATTGTTATGGGTGGTGACTTCCGAAAAATTCTGCCAGTAATCCCAAAAGGAACAAGGGCAAATATCATTAATGCATGTATTACTTCTTCGTACTTGTGGGATCATTGCAAAATATTCCACCTTACCCAAAACATGTGCTTGCGATCAACTTCTGAATGTCAAGATAAAGGCTCACTTCAGTGGTTCTGTAATTGGCTATTAGATGTGGGAGATGGCAATTTGGGTCATTCTATAGATGGAACAGCAGAGATTGAAATACCACCATATTTAGCATTACCATCAACAGCTAACCCTATGGAAACAATGGTTGCTCCATCTATGATAATCTGTTGGACAATTTAGAGAGCAATGACTTCTTTAACGATAGAGCAATACTTGCACCAACAATTGAGGTAGTCAAGGAAATCAACTCCTTTGTTCTATCATTATTGCCTAGGGAAGCATGTGATTACTAAGTTGTGACTCGGTGTGTAAATCAACTGAGGATATAGATAACTTTGACAACCTTTACACTACAGAGTTCCTAAATACAATAGCAAGCTCTGGGTTACCTTCCCACAGGTTATCTTTGAAAGTTGGTGCATCTATAATGTTGTTACGAAACATAGATCAAGCTGCTGGTCTATGTAATGGAACACGTCTACGCATTATAAAGCTAGGTAAATCCGTCATTGAAGGAATCACATTAAATGGTTCGAACCAAAATTAAAAGGTTTTGATTCATATGATGGACTTGAATCCTTCAGAGACAAGATTGCCACAAGCGCAGAAGACAATTTCCAGTGACTTTGTCATTTGCTATGACAATCAATAAAAGCAGGGGCAATCTCTTCGACATGTAGGCTTGTACTTGTCAAGACCTTGCTTTAGTCATGGCCAACTATATGTCGCACTGTCATGAGTTAAGAGCATGGAGGGCCTGAAAATTTATGTCCAAGAAAATGTTGATGGAAAGAAAACATCATGTAATGTTGTCTACAAAGAGATTTTCTTGAATGTTCAACTGTCAATTGATGCATAATTTAACAACTTCCTTGTACTTCGTTGCAATGTTCAAATGGTAGTGAATTTAAGCATTCTCATTTCACTCATTTCAATAATTTGTCTATGTCCATTCTTTCCAAACAAAGTTTTGTATGTTGGATAACAATGTCTTACCATCATAGATTAATGAACTCTTTACCTAATTCATTAAAAATAAATATATACTCTTAATGTTGTATTTTATTATTGTTACAATCCAATAGTTGGGTGAGATGTGTGTATCGAAACATTGTGTCTTGAGTGGTTCTTTTTATTTACATCTTATTTTATTATCTTATTTATAATTAAATATGAGTATTTTTATTAAATCATATTATTTTGATATGATTAGTCGACTCATGGGTTAATATAGATTTGACCTACTAACCCTTGATCCACAATATCAATTGTAACACCTCCTATTTTCCCCCTATTTCCTTATATTAGATCACTTTTTAAACCACTCTTGGGCATTGGATAACTTAAATTGGGCTTTTTATGTGAACTTGAAATTTTCAAAAATGTTAGATAAAACGCTGGTACTGTTCACGGTCACTTTTTCATATTTCTGGCCCAACTTTGAAAAATCATAATTAATCTTGGAAAAATTGAAATTGAGTGTTTCAAATTTCTAAATTTTTATTATCAAGTGAAATATAAGGAAAAAAATACTCATTGGCTCCAATTCTTTCCCATTGGAATCAGTTTATTCCAAAACTGTGGCAATGTCCAAATAGTCACTGACAGTTTTTTCAGTTTTTCCCTTAACTTTGGAAAATCATATCTCTTAATGTACATATCCAAATTCTTAAAACTTTATATCATTTTAAAGCTTAGTATGTGTAGTATTTAAATGGAAATTTTCAACTCAATCGGAGCTCATTTGCTATTTTTAATCGCTATTTGAAACAGGTCGGTTTTTAGGGTCATTGGAACCCTTTAGCTTTGAAAACCATCTCTTCTTAAAATTTACTAAAAACCTCTCTTTGGCTCATTAACCCACCTCTACCATGCGTGATTATCTTCTTACCATTATTTGGTACTTTTAACCTATTTTCATGCATGCATCATCACATATTTACATGCTACTTCATATAGAGGTTTAGAGGTTACAACTTCAACCACTTGCAAAACAAATTGCCATCAACCAATCATATTTACACAAAATCGCTCAAGCAAGCATGACATCTTCAACAATTAATAAATTTTCCTTACCCTTGGTTGATTCTTCACCTACATGGTCAGTTGGTGGATAATGAGATTTTGGAAAATCCCAATAGCAAAACTTTCTAACACAAGTTATAAAATAGCATGACAACCTTTCATAGCAACATGTAACAATCAAATGCATATGGCCATAGCAAACAATATTACATATTCACACTTCCATCATCATAAATTTCTAAATAAGTTATGCATCATTCAACATATTTCAAAAGCAATGAAGTATAAGGTTAGAGGGTTTTTCTTCCTCTTTAGCTTAACTTCCTTTTTCACTTGAGCTTTAAAGCTCTCTTGGATTACTTCCAAATGTGCTCTTGAAGGCCTCAACCTCCTAATCATGATACCAAGGCATATCCATTAACTTCACATCATTAATCAAGCAATAATTTACAAAAACGCAACAATACTCCCTCTTGTATTTTCAAGACCCTACAAGTCCAAGTTTTGGCTTTTATGTCCCTAATGCTTCTGAAATCCCTTTCCTATTTTTACCCTACACAAAACTTAATTTTAAAGCCATTGAAAGCATTAGAATCATCAAAATCCCACTCCCTCTATTTCTTTCAATTTTTCGAAAAAACAGAACCTAAGAGGGAAATTGGGTTTTTCAACTTTTCTCATGTGTTCTTGCCTTTTCCTTCTTCCAAATCATGATTCAAGCATCATATGAATCAAACAAATTTCCCCCTCAAGATTTCAAATGGATAGAACCACCCCATGTGCCTAGGGTTTCCAAAATCCCAACAACAACCAAAAAAACAACAACTTTCATTAAACTATTCTTGACAACTTAAAGAGAAGCTTGCAACCTTTAATACCTCTTAAAACCTTTCATTTTCTATTTTCACCTTTTGAAACCCTAGCCTCTCATCTTTAAAAAGAGATACTCATTCAAGGAATCAAACCATTAGAGAGGTGAAAGAGGTTGCAAGACTTAAGAAAGATGTTGATTTGGGTGTTTGGAACTTTACCTTGTTGGTGTGGGCTTGCTCTTTTTCCTCTTGAGAGCAAAAATGGTGTCTTCTTTGTCTTGGGAGGGAGAGAACATTTCAGACCATGAGAGAGGGAGAGAGTGATGAAAATTTGAGAGGAAATGGAGGGTTTTACTAATTAAAAAGGCCTCTTAAAATTTGAATGGTTGGGATTAAAACTTGGTCTCCAAGTTTTTCTCTTGAATGGAGGAGATTGTGCCAAGTGTCAAGCTCTTGTGGTGAGTGAAAAAGTTGTCATTATTAATATTAAGTTGGCCTCCAAGTCTTGGTTAGGCTAACCGGGCCTCTGCCCGTCCGGTTACTTGATCCGGTGGCACGCATTTCTATAAAGTAACATTTACTCGGGTAACTATCTTTTTACTTTTCCAGAGACTTTCTCTCTCATGTGGCACCATTCCCTATGCTTCCTTGCCTAGGTGGCGTCATATCCTAGCTCAAAACATTTTCAGGTTTTCCTTGTAACTCATCAAGATTCCTCGGTTTGCGTGCAACACCGTAAAATGTGCTTCCAATGTCCAATTTGACTTAAGGACATGGAAAAATTCTATATTTTCCCCTGATTCTCAAGCTCTTTTTCATTCCTCAAAATTCTTCCTGGATTTTCCGTAATTAATTTTCCAAGAAAATACTTTTCGGGCTTTTTGAGCATTGTTGTTCTCGTAACGAAACTGCCCGCACTGAATACTGGGTAATAATTTTATCAATTACTTTATGACTCAACTAAACTTTTCTCAATTTGGGTCTTCAGCATTTGAGGACTCCTTCTATCTTAAATAATTATTTCTCAGTTGTCCTTAACTCCGAAATCCTTTATTTACCACTTATTTACGAAACTATCTTTTCTCCTGTTGCCATCACTTTTCTACTTTTTCTTAATTCCAACATGGCCCTTGGTTGACTTTGACATTTTTGGTCAACTTTGACATTTTGTTTACTTTTGACCAAATTGCCAAAATGTCCTTATTATTTGATGACATTTTATGCCCTAGGCTCTTTTTAATCAAAATGACTATTTTATCTTGTCATTTTGGCCAAATATCCATTTTGCCCTTGAGTCATTCTTACTTAAAATCCTCAAGACTAAGGACTTAGTCAATTATGATCCTTCTTATCTAAAGGCATTTTCCTTATATCCATGGGCATTAAATCATCACATAAATACCGGCTTAGCCTTTATTTCCACTCACAGAAATATACGGATATTACATCAATCAGTTCAGGTTTTAATACATTGAGCTTGCATGCATTTAGTTTTTAACCCCTCAAGTTTTAAACATGTAGTTTAGTCCTTAGAATTTCATAAGGAATTGGATGTTTAACAGTTTTAATTAATAACGTTAATTATATGGATGAAAACCAAAATCCATTAAAAATATAGAGGTTACAAATGAATTCGTTCAAAAAGTATAGGGACCAAAAGACTTTGGCTTTGTTCCTATATTTTTTACAACTTTTGAATTTAGTCCCTGCACTTAACAATGATAATTTACACAATTAAACATTCAAGTCTTTATAAAATTATATGAACCAAAACCATAAGTTTAAAACTTAAGGAACTAAAACCAAAATTTATGCAAACTTGTGAGGTTAAAAATTATATTAACCTATTGTTTTTTTATTAAATACCTTCCCCATGTTTAAATTAATGGGTATAATAACTAAATTTTGAAAATTCTATCTTGAATTTGTTCATAATATTGTTGGATTTTAAAACATGAGAAAATGTTAACTAATCTTTTGTCAAGAAAATGCAGATTTAATCTATAGAAGAAATGACACAGACCTACAAAATTTTGTTATGATATATACAGAATAAATTTTTTACACACATCTCAACCAAAAAAATATCACACATGACATTAATTTTTGTTCAAAATTTTGGGAGTCATTACCTTAATTCTCGTTCCCTCTCTAATTGGGAACTGGCATGCCTTTCATTCAAAGGCGAAGGTGTAACAACATTTTTTTCTTATTGAAATTGGTTATTTAATACCATAAAGATCTCATTACAAGATTAAGCACTTCTTTTGGAAGAATATATTTAACAAAAGCTAATATATTTAACAAAAGTTAATTCAAATTTATGGGTCCAAAATCATATTACTATAATATCCAATCAAAGGCCTATGGCCTTTCAATGATAATTTCAAAATAGTAAGCTTAAAAGTATGAATGTCAGGGCATCCCAAATGATAAGTCCTATGGTGGCAATTTACATCTTCTAGCACATAAAGATATGGAGGAGGCTATACAACAATGATAGCACACTAAGCCCCCGACGGCTTCCCTGAAGGACCTGCTCATGAATTGTCACGTGAAATATGTTAAATCAACTAAGTAAAACAACAACTAAGTGAAACAAAAGTCTCAGCAATCAACAAATGTAATATCCAACATTTTCTGTAAACCGACATAGAGGCCAAATCGATAGTATAAGATAAGGCAAGGCCTAGAAATAAAAGTACAGAAAAATGAGATGTTAGTGGACTTAAGAGACCCTAGTCAAATTACTCCTAAGGCTTTGAAGTCACTAAGAATGTAAGCTAGGGACATAAATGTCATTAAGTATAAAGACCGAGGGCAATATGGTCATTGGATAAAAAGGGCTAAACCAGTAGTCAAAAGTCAAGTTAGAGCTCACAGATAGAAAGTACGGAGAAAGTTGATGCTGTTGGGCCGTAAGTCGCAGAATCAAATTTGGCTTGGTGGATGGAAGTCAGTAGGAACTTTAAAGTTAAGCGTGCTCGCCCTGGAGCAATTTAGGATGGGTGACCTCCTGGGACGTGCCAAGTGAGTCAGTAACTAGAAGATCAAGAGAGAAAATAGACTGTAAAAGGGCATTTTGGTCATTTGACAAAGTTGAAGTCAAAAAGTTGACCAAAAATCAGAAAAATTCACAGATACCTAAAAGATAGAGCAAAACTCACTGATTACCAGAGATTTAACTGATTGTTGAAATTCAGTCTGGATGAGGAATTATGAAATTTTAAAGATGTGAAGGTTGAAAATAATTATTTGGGGTATCAAGAGTTTCCAAAGACCAAAAACAAGAGTCTAGAAAAATTCGGTGAATTTTATAGTATTTTACAAAATTATTACCCAAAATACGATTAAGGCGATTTTATCGAAAATGAGGAAAAATGCCCGAAAAATCCCCAAAAATATAATTTATTGCAAAAATTAATTTGGGACAATTTAGAAGGTATTTTGGGGAAAGAAAAATGGCTGGAATACTAGTGAAAAATGTAGAAATTTATAAGGATCTAAAAATGCCTTGTCCTTCGATTGTTCGTTTTCAGGAATTTTAGACAGGATAAAGTAATCCTATTGATTTTAATAAGATCAAGGGACATTTTGAGGATAATAATTTTATTATATTTAAGAGGGAATTATGGAGATTAAATGAGGAAGAAAACATCTCCAGAAAAGTAGAAAAAGATTTACCGGAATAAAGTTATGTTTACCGGTAAAAAGTGTAATCAGTAGAAGTAACCGAATGGAATTTGGTTTGGTTAGTGTAACCAAACCCCAAACAGATTTTTATTCTCCATGTGCAGCAATGATGATCACTTTTAAGGAGCCAATAAGAACTAAGAAAGTGTCATACATGTGGGCTAATCTAAGCCCTTAATTTTCAAGATCTCATCTCATCCATCCATCTCATTTTAATGAAGTTTTATAAACCAATTTTCCCTCCCTTCCTCCACCATTTGTGACCGAATTTGCAAGCTGAAAAAGAGAGAAGAGAGACGCCATTTTTGGAGGTGGAGAAGAAGAAGACGAGCTTGTGAAATCTCAAGGTAAGAGGAGTTACTACCTTATGCTATACATGAAATTCTTCCTCTCAACTTCCTCTACAACTTCCATGGATTGGAATTTTGATTTAGGCTCTCTTTCTCAAGTTTGGATACCTAGGTTTCTTGAGAGCAAAGTGAGAAATAGAGGGATTTAGAACCATTGATTGGTGGTAAAAGTCTCCTTGTGTTGTAAGGAGTGTTTTGGTATATATATTGTGGTTGTTTGAGATTGTTTTTATGATTTTGAATTTTGGGAAATCATGAAGTTTTAAGGGGAGGTGCTGCCCAATTTTCCATTTGATATAGAAGAATTAAAATCAAGTTATACCATGCATGAATATGAATTTGGAAATAAGAATAAGATTGTATAAGTGATGAAAGTTGAAAAGCCACATTTATGGTAAATGTGTGAGTATCTCGGCATGTGCTGGTTCTTGAGGAAGGAAAATTCTTTTGATGATTTTAATGCTTCCAATGGGTTTAAAATGAGTTTTTGTGTATGGTAAAGGTAACTACAAGTTTGTGGAAGCATTGGAAAACATTATAGACAAGTTTGGGGTTTTAAGGTTGTTAAAGTTCAAGAGATGATTTAAGGAAGTTTTACCTTGGTTTTTGTCTTGGAAATGGCTTGTGATTGATGGCCATAATGTTTTCAATTGTGTAGGCAAAATTTTGGTGCAAGAGAGTGATTTTCAAAGTGAACAAGAGAGCTCCCAAGTTAAAGGAAAATAAAGGCACAAGGTAGCAAGACTATATAACTCTAATCTATGTTATCATGAAAATTACTTTGATTGATGCATGACTTGCTTTGAAATTTATGGTGATGAAAGTGTGGATGTGTGCATGTTCATGCTATGGCCATATGCATTTATGTGTTTCATGTTACACTTTTATTAATCCACATTCATTTAGAAAGTTGTCATGCATTTTTATGAAAGTATGTTGATAGTTTTGCTACTGGGATTTCCAAAAATCTCATTCTTCCCCACTAACCATTTTTAGGTGGAAGCACACACAAGGGTAAAGAGAAAGTGGTTGATTCATGAAGCAAATTTTAATGTGCAATGATGTGGACTTTATTATGAACTTTATGTAATTAGTTAAAAAGTTGTAATGTGTCATGTAATATGACTTGTGCATGTATCATGGAATATGATAATTAGTATATGCTTTAAGAATGCCTAATCACATAGGTTAATATGGTTAAGAAAGGTTTAGAAACCAAAATGATGATTTATGAAGTTAAGTAGGGCTGAAATTTGATGAAGTGCTGGAAGTAAGATTGGTCAATTCCCCTACTTTGCCCTGTCGTGAAATAGTGTAAATGAACTTCAATTGAGTTGAAATTTTATGGAAAAATAGTTCACATTGCAAGGTTTAAAATAAGCCAAATATCACTGAAATTGGAGTTTTTTTTACAGAAAGTTATGACTGTCCAAAGTTGGCGAAAAATCACAGAAAATCCTGGAAAAATGGAAAATTACCATATGAACAATACATTTTCACGAATAAATCTGTACCAATTGGACAAGTTTCTGTACAAATGAGTATTTTTCCCTCATAAAATAATTTGTAAGCTTCAAATAGAAGTTGGAATCACTCGATTTCGATTTTTCTAGAATTAGTTATGAATTTTCAAAGTTGGCCCTAAAAACTGTGAATAGTAACTTTCATCAACATGAAAGTTTTCATTTTGGTCCCTTTTTACAATGTGAGTTATTTGAGGCCATAAATTGGTTCCAAATCATTATAATGGAAGCTAAGAGGGATAAATAAGAGGTGTTACATCGTGAGGATAATTGGACCTAATTCCATTTGATTTGTGTGGGTCTGTCTTGATTTTTAATCTCTCTAGAACTTGTCTTGATTCTTAATCAAAGGTTTATGATCCAATATCTTGTGAAGATGATTGAGGCCTTCATTTCAAAACCTTTCATTTTGCCCAAACACAAACCTTTCATAACTTAACCATTGTCACCCTTTTGAGTCATTCACTCTTGAAAACCAGCATTTGGAAAACTATATATGTATGCAAGCATAGTTTGATCAGATTGTGATTCATACTTAAAAAAGACAACAAGAGAGAGAGAGAGAAAAGACAAAATAAAAATAAAGAAAAAGAAATATATATATATATATATAATAAAGAGAAAAGTAGTATATTGCCTAAACATGAGTTTCTCTAAAGTCTTGCAAGTGGACTAACATCATTGGATTCCTTTGGTGCTGTGTATTCAAGTAATTATTTCATCATTTCACTCCATTAATTGAAAATCCCCATCATCCATCTTAAACCCCAAAGTTCTCTTGATTCACACTATATTGATCTTGTGGTAGAGAGGTGGAATAATTACAAGCCTATGGTAGAGATTGGAATAAGCAGACCATGAGTTTAAGCCTTTAATTTAAAAAATATATATCCATATCATTTGTCAAATCGCTAAATAATACAATATTTAAAATGTATATAATGATATATCAGATATTATCAATATATAATAAAATTACATGGATCTTACCTATAGATTTCGTAGAACATCTAACTTTCAAAAATAGTGTGTACACATTAATTTTTTTATATACACCAAACAGCAGCTACAAAATATGCCAACGTCTTTCATAAGAACAACGAGGCTCTTCACTACTCAACCAGAGTTATAGGGTCAACTAGGCCATCTGAAGTCAAAATAATTTCCAGTGAATAACGTTCCGTTTATACATAATAACATGGAAGTAACTAGTCGAATGGATTCAACTTCGATAAATAACATAATAATAATTTTCAATTTCTGAAGAACATAATCAAAGCATGCTTGAAGATACGCAATAGATCATTCATCAACAAATTTCAAATATGTGGTAAAATAACTTGTTTGACAAAATCATTTTAAGGAAAATTATTTTCAAGTCTCGTATTTTCGTAAGACTTCAACAGAATGGAATAACAGGCATGTACACACAGTCCACGAGAGTAAATAACCAGGCGCAGCTCGAGGCTATGAAAATATGCATGAACACACAGTTCATGAGGGTAAGTAACAAACAGGCGTGCCTCGAGGCAACGAATTACAATCGTGAGTTAACACCCATGAATAACAGGTTTGAGTCAATGCCCACGAATATCAAGTGAGCTCGAGATTAACTAGAATTCACCAAGCACTAACAGTACTGCTGTTAGCAACTAGCGTTCTGTATCCAATCCTTTCAAAAACATTTTCAAGCATGTATGTGATCAACTTTCAAGCTGCCTTTAATAATAATACTATTTTGGAATAATTTATAACAAGGATCCCAGCATGAAAGTTTTCAAATAATATATCAAAACCATTCTCAAGCATACATAGAGTATATATCAAAACTATCTTCAAGCATGCGTAAAGCATGAAAGTATTATTTCTTTTCGTCATCTCTATGCATGAATTAAAATTCCAAAAGTCTTTCTTTCAACTTCCACATTTAAATATTCAATTCAAACAAAATTGAACACGAAC
>JANTPZ010101222.1:0-17689 GCA_025593235.1 Vachellia pachyceras
GCGATACCATATAAGATATAAAAGTGACGTTTCTTCACAGCATTATGACTTCATGATTTTCTGGGAATAATTGACTCTAGAAGTGGACAACAGACATTGACAAGGAAATGAAATATCAAAAGAAGAATTAAATTTTTCCAGCTTATTAACCACACTTTACGTCACCTCACTTTGGAAAATATTCAAAAGGATCGAAAAGAAATTAAAAATTGTCTACTAACAAACATTGGTTGGTGTGAGTGTTGAAAAGCTGGACCATATTAGAGATAAAAAGCATTGGTTTCATTAAAATGACGTTTCTAGATTTTTGTTTTGCCACATCATTATAATTTCATGATATTCTGGGAACAACTCTGCGTGCGAGTGTGTGTGTGTCTTTTTGTTTTGTTTTTTTTTTTGCATTAGACATCTTTGGCGTATTAGGCATCACAATAAGCGCTTACAGACATCGACAAGGAAATAAAATATGTATCAAAACATGAAGTAGACTTTTATAGCACATATGTCATCTCACTTTGGAAAATATTTAAAAGGGGCTCAAAGAAATTTAATAAGGTCTACTATTACATTGGTTGGAAGTGGGTGTCTAAAGAAGAAAAAGGAAGAGCTCCATTTGATTATCTTAATAAAAGATGTACGGAAGCTAGAAAAATAAAATTATATAAACAAATGAAAAAGAAAGGAACAAATTTTGGAATTGATTGTACAAATTTAATTAGAAAGACCAAGACAAGCAAATTCAAGCAACTAGGGGTCAAACAGCTTAAAATGATAAATAAAACAGCCTCCAAACCTACTGGCTTATTCGCTTCTGAAGGTTTACCAGCGTTGAAAAGATTCTCAATGGATCTATCATGCAAATGAATATTTAGCAATTTATACCCCTGAAAGGACTTCAAAAGATGCCGATAAATTAAAAAGATGGTATTAAAAATTTGTTGCCAACAGTAATTATCAAGCTTTCCCTGCAGTAAAAAATGCATCACTCTAAGGTCTTGAGAAAGAAATTTATTCACAAAATCCCATAAAAATGTAGTAATATATATTGATAAATTTCAGTGAAGATGCATGCATACAACTAACTCATTATTTAAAAATTTTTTATGATTACATTTATTTTATAATACCTTATAGTCCATGAAGAACGTACTTTTCAATAATTGGAGCCATGTGACCCAAATTTGAATAGGTTGATAATATCATATAATGAATAATTTGTCACAAAAAAATATAAATTGAATCATGTATTTATAAATATTATTATAATTATGATCCCTTAAGAGATAGAGGATTGAATCAAAATTCATTTAATATAAAAGCATTTTTAATAAGTCACAATTTATATAAAATAATATACAGGAAACATAACTTATTTATTTAAAAATCTACTCTCTACCCCTAACCTTGGCTAAACTTTATGAAATACATAAAAATGACTAAAATGGAAAAATGAAAATAAGGACTCCCTATTTTTAGTTTAAATATTGATTTTCTTTAAGAGATTTTTTTTGTTGTTGGGGGGGGGGGGTTGGAATAGAGGCAACCCATGCAGTGAAAGCACACTAACATTTTAAAGACTGGATATGTATATAGGGAGTCAGTGACTCATGACTCAAGTCCCATTATCCTTTGGTTCCCTTCCCTTTCTTTCTTTTCTTCTTTTGGGTCAACGATCTAAAGCTACTTGATTATTTCAATCACTTAAAATTGCATAAAACTTTTATTCAACGAACAGATTAAAAGTACAGATGGAGCGATATATATATGTATATATATATACTCACTCATACTTTGCATCATATTTGAAATTTTTATTGATAATTGTACTTTGTTACCACAATTGAAGTTGGATCTTTGAGGTTCGGGCATATTTCAGGTAAAGTCATGAGAATTTTAGAATGTAACAATTTTTTTTTAAGAATATGTTTGTCTTTACTAAAATAACACTGATGCTTAACAAAAAAAAAAACAAAGCTTGAGTGTAATAAATCTATTTTAAAAGTATGTTCCACTTCAAAATTCCAACACCACTTTTAATTATTTTTAGTCAGATTTTTTTCTTACCATAAACTCTATCATGTTTGACGTCATAAACTTTCACGACAAAATCACTCTTTTGAAATAAAATAAAATAGTGATGGGAAAGGAATCATCTCCCCGGTAACAAAAACATACTTTGGTCGTCATTTTTTTAAATTCCATTGATAAATAAAGCATGCTCTAGGGCAAAACTTTAGCTAAAGGGAAGAAATGACTCCGTCATAAAATGACTTCTTCGTTGACTATAAAACGAGAATCATTAGAGCATATCTTGCAAAGATGATAAGAATAATATCGTAATGAAAGTAATAATATTAAGATAAGGTGTTAGTGCTTTTACCCATGGAAACAGTATTCCCTTCATGCCTTATCTCTTTGGCACCAAAATGGAGGACAGAAGAACTTCCCCTGGCCATCGCCCCTTCAAGAAAACCAATATTATTATTACTAACATAAACTACATTAATGACTATAATTAATTTTAAAACTGACACCATTATTATTACTAACATTGGGGTATCGTTATTTTTCTTTTTTCCCTTTTAATTTAATCATTTTTAAATATTTCATTATGATGAGCCAAGGTTTGGTGGAGAGTAGATTTTTAAATAAAAAAGTATGTTTCCTACATATCATTTAAATGAGACTTATCATGGAATTTTTGGAAAATTAATGTTTCAGTTTCTATAATTTTGATCCTCTTATAACTTAATTCTTATATTTTGATTTAATGCAACTCAATTCATATAGTTTTTAACTTAATTGTAACTCAGTTTTTGAATTTTAACTAACTGTTATTCAATTTCTATAATTTAATCATTTTATAATTTAGTCAAGGACTAGGTTATGATTAAGTCAAAACTCTAATGATCAAATGATTAATTTTCCCTTGATTTTATTTATATATTAAAATCCATCATTTCGATTCAATCCTCTATTAAAAATTAGGAGACGACAACAACATTTATACATACATAATAGTATTTTTTTGGGTGAAATACATAATAGTATGTTTTTAGCTACAAATTATCAGTCATCCGATCTTACCATCCAAGTCAAGTTTAGTCCCCTGGGCTGCACTTACTGAACAGCTTTCACGACAATATTTTTTAATTTCTTCTCAGTCCTTAATTTTCAATATTGTCCATTGTGAGGTGACGTAGTGTGGTTAATTAATGAGCTGTAAAAAATATAATCCTTCCTCCGGTTAAGATGCAATTTTAATAACGCAATTTTTCATTAAGAACCTCTGATGTAATTAAATTTTGAAAGATATAAAAGAATACATAATTTTTTTAAAGTTGTGCAATTATTTTGTAATGTTAGAGGGAAAACAAGTGGATTCCATCCAGAAAAAAGAGATAAACATTTGAGACAATTTAATAGAGTTTTAAAATTACGTCATTTTCAAAATATTATATATACTTTTACACTCTTCAAAACTTAATTACTATAATCATGAAATTATAATTATGTGATAAAACGTGCAGAAACGCCACTTTAATAGGGACTGAAACTCTTGGTGTTTCTATCTGATATGGTCTCGCTTTTTATTGGGCTAATTTAAAAACGTGGTAGAGAAGTATTTTTATATAGATCGGGGTAAATATGTGAAGTAGATTATCTCGTACGTTATAAAAAAAATCTTGATCGTAAGATGAGGACCAAAATATCCAAAGGATGAAGAAACAGCTTCGTGAAGAGGACTGAATAAAAAGAAGTCGATCCTTTTTTTCAAATTTGAATCATATTTGAAATCATGTTTGTATTTTGGAATCTGTTAGAAGAATGATTTTACACAAATCTAAATAAATATGTAAGATAAATTTTATCCCGATTTATGTATCTATAGTTGCAACGGATTTCCTAAAGATGCACAAATATGTGTCGTCACGTTGCATGTGGATATATATAAAGAAAGAAAGAAATAAGTGCGTCACGTCATGTCCCAGTGAATTTTTTTTTTTGGCCAACACATGTCCCAGTGAATTAACGTTGCGATATATTGGCAATGATATAAAATGTGATATGACATAAATTTTTTCTCCAATGATATGACATAAATTAAATATATTGTGTGTCGGTCACAAGTGATATGATATGAAGTGGGGTTGATGAGCTGTAAAAATCTAATTCTTCTTGCCAATGTCGGTGCGGCGCACTTCTTCTAAAGTCTAATACACCAAACATGTCTTAAAAAACTTACTATTCCCAGAAAAATCATGAAGTTATGATGCTGTGATAAAAACATGTCGAAACGTCACTTTAATAGGGTCTGAAACTCTTGGTTTTTATATCTGATATGGTCTCGCATTTTATTTGAAAGCAAAAACCTAGTTTGGAAAATGAAGACCCAAGTGTTTATTAGAGGATGAAGAAATAAATTCGTGAAGAAAGAAGATGGGAATTAAAAAGGGAAATTGAATTTCATACAATCACCCCCCAACACACTTGTACACTTCTTCATGTCTATGTAACATGTCTTTGAGTCCGTTTGGTTGGGTTTTTTTCACTTTTTTTCACGGTGCATATAAAGCGAGATAAAATTTCTCTCACATACTTACATCAATTTGTGTAAAAGCACTTTTCTACTGCTTTTCTAAACAGACCCTCTGACAAAAAAATTGCACAAAGCAAAAAAGGAAAACAGCACACAACATTATTATTACAATTACAAGCAAACAAAAATATTGCAAGAATGAAAACTTGAACAGGTCCAATTGCGAGGGTTATAACCTTCAAGTGATTGAAAAAAAAAATTATTGGTTGCCGGGGGGGTCATCCAGGGTGAGAATGGTCAATGGCTAAGGGGTTTCGTCTGTAAACTTACCACGGTTCCCCCTGCTATAGCTGAAATTATTGGGATGATCCATGGTTTACAACTATGTTGGAGACGTGGCTATAAAAAGATCATGATTCGTTCTGATTGTATTGAGGCGATTAATCTGATATCTCGGGGGTGTATGGCTAATCACCCTTTCAAGGATGTTATTGATGAGGCTCGGCAATTAACCTCTCAGGATTGGAGTATTGTGATACGTCATATTTCGAGGGAGGAGAACTTTCTTGCGGATAGATTTGCAAAAAGGGCTCATAGCTTAGTTGGGAATTTTTACTATTTTGAACAACCACCTTCCGATTTTCAGTTAGGAGGGATGGATGGTGGTAACGTCAACTTAGTGTATTGATTTTTGCTCCCTTTATGATATCCAGGTTTATATTAAAAAAAAAAATTAGCTAGGAGAAGATAATTCTTGGATATTATAGTTCTTGACTTGTTATAGTTGATAAAAAAGAGATGGGTTGTTATAGTTCTTGACTTGTGGGTCTCTCACCAAACATATTATTGTCTACCCATTGTTTTTTTTTTACAATTCAATAATGAGGGCTACTTTTTTCCTGTAAAACCACAACCCTTCACTTTTGGGATAGCCACACTTCGTTAAGATAAAGGAATGAAAGAAGACAAGAAGCTATTCATACTTTTTTTCCTTCTTGAAGCATACAGAATGCATCATTTTTGTTGAAGAAGAGTGACTTTATCAATTGACCTTATCGTTTGACTATAATTAATTATAAAATCGTACACATCGAATATTAAAGATGACTAGAATAATAAGGAGTCTCTCTAATCTTTATTATAGGAACTCGGTAAGTACTTTATAGAAATTGAAAAAGATAATTAAGTTTAATTAATTTGCAGATATTCCCTCATGTTCTTAATATATATGTTAGATAATTGATTTGTAGATATTAAAAAATTTAATTTATTTTTGTTATTTCTAAAAACATATATATATAGGGAAATCATTTATATTACTGTGTAGATATTTATATATAGGGAATCACATTAATTTGTAGATATTCTTAACACATATATAGTGTATATAAATTAATAGGGAGACCACTCATTCCGCTATTATATTACTGTGCTTCTCTGTAATATTTCAAAAAATTTATATTGTCCTCCAAAAAAAGCATGCCATTGATTAATCCATGGAAGTGATTTTTCTTTATAATTTGATTGAAGTAAATGACATAAACCTGAAATAAAATAATCAAATCTGAGACTAAACATTCACTTCAGTCTCATACATGTCCCAAACTGATCACACACACATATATATATGATACAAAAATCACACAAGCTTAAACAATTTACAATAAAATGCCAAATGCAACACTTTATACAAGTAAACACATTCACAAATAAAGTTTAAACCCTCATTAGTTGTCCAATTGTGATGGTGTGAAATTCATCCTATCTGAATAAGATTTTGGTGTCTTTGCAAACTCTATAGATACTTGTTCCATGGTTGGACGATGTTGAGGAGTCTCATTCAAACAAGAAAAAGCTATATTTACAATTAAGAAAAAGCTTAATCCGGTCCGACTCAAATCACTATCTCTTAATATATATATATATATATGTATATATTACTTTTAAGGATACCGATCACTATATTTTTTTAAATCGTGTAGTTAAATTTCCTTTATGATTAAATTCAGTACGATATGATTATAGTATTAATTAAGCAGTAAATACAATAAAGCTCAATTTGTTTCTTACTTATCTTTATCGAGCTGACACTGAACTGATTAATGTGGATTCATCGTATTAGTGGGAATCTTATTTATTAAAGGGAAAATCCCATAAAAATTTGCAATTACTAAATCGCAAATCAGTGACTCCAATGTCACAAATATCAAATCAGCCTGTATGTACCAAACTTTTTTTTTGGCCAGTATCAAATCAGCCTGTATGTACCAAACTAGGATTTGAGAATATTGTTAAATTACTTCAGTACCCCTCCTCCTCTTCTCAGAGCGTGGTAACTCTGTTTGGAGTAGCTTTCACGTAAATTGAGACAAAACTCCTCTTACATGTTTATCTCGAATTGTGTGAAATCATTTTCCTAACAGTTTTTCAAATGAATACTCAATCTTATTCTTTCTCATCCTCTCCCACCAGTACCCACACTCTGCCACCTCTTCCTCCTCATCTCACTTGTCATCATTATATAAACCATATTCTCCTCTGTCAGAACATTTTTAAAAAATATTGTTAATATTTTAAAATATTTTATTACTAATTTCAAATTTTACTGCTCTATCCCTGATAGCAAATTTTATCATAATTAAATGATGATTGTATGTATATACTATATTAGAACAATAAAGTAGCCTGATTTCTTTATAATTTTATAAACTAGGCAATTTCGGAAGCTTACTCTCTTTCTTGGGTCAATTGTAACAACCCCTCGTATTCCCCACAAAAATTTCCCTGCCAATAGAACTTTGCCCATGTGCATGCTTTGGACTGGGACATACGTAGTGGCATCACACTCATAGTCCATTTACTTTTATTACCTTTTATGGAGAAAAGGTGAGCATTAATTTAGACACAGTTAATTATTCGTAATCTGGGAATATTTTCTCATAGCTAATCCCATGGATTATTTATCGTCTTTTACTTGGTTACTTTCAACTTACTGCTTCGGCCTAGAACAATGAACTTTTACTTTAGTCCTATTTATAAATAATTTCTAACACATTTCACCTAGGATATTTTAAAATCACATACCCTACTATAAAATTTCATAAATTTCTAACTTTATTCCTATTTCATATACATTATGAAAACAAAATTAACACTCTAATAAATTAAATTTTATATTTATATAAAAATCGATTGGTGCAATTTATAAATAGCATCAAAAAATGCATTCTATCTCCATCTTATAAATAGGAGTAGAGAAGTATGTCTAGTTTTCTAAATAAGAATAAATTCCATTTTGGAATGGAAAGTCTGTGGAAAAGATTTTCACTCCTGGCACAGAGCGATCTAACCTGTCCCATTGATGAATAATTAATGTTGCGCCAATTCCCAATTGTCACCCGCAAAATAACCAATCAGATTGTAAGATCACATAATCACAAAGAAAGAAAACACCTAACCCATTTGATTCACTTAACTGAAGGGAATGTAATGCGATGTAGTGATGATTACATGAATGTGTTTGATGTACAATTAATGAAAGATAACGTATGAAGGGCTGTATGAAAATAGCATTGAGAATAATTAAAGATCTTGAAGGGTTGTGTTTCTAAGGCGCCTCGAGGCTGGCTTCGCTCGTAAACACGAGATTGAATCAGCAAAGCGACGGGGAGATGCGAGGAAGGATGATCGAGGCGATGAGAAATAATGGAACAATCACGAAACCTTGGGATCCAATGGTGGGGCAACGACATCGTTATGCCAGAAGGTACTGTAATGCAGGAGCAGGAGGAGGAGGAGGAGGAGGAAGAGGAAGCAAATTATTCCAGTTTGGGTTTAACAACGATGGGCAGCCTAGCACCACACTCCCATTTCATTTTCATTTTAATATTCTTGCTCTATTTTATTCCTCTTTTTCCTTTGTTCTCGCTTTTAGTTTCTTCCTTTGTTCCAATTTCTTTCCAAACAAGCACATTATAGTTTCCGTCCTTTTCTTTTTTTGGAACCAATTCCCTTGCTTTTGGTTTCTTCTTTATCTGTCAAAGATCTAAAGCATTGTAATAATTACAGTTAAATTAATACAAGGGAGCTCAGATGCTAACCAGTGTGTAGTTGGCCTCTCTTATTTGTGCTTTGCACCCAAGTTATACCTGGTTTGTGTGATTTTATGTGATACCTGCTAATAACATGATACATTACAGTCATTAATAAGATCAATATTAATGAATAAACTAATAAAGATAAGGGAAGATTAATCATTTTTAAAGTACGTATAGTTTCACATAATTTTTAACCCGGTAACTGTTTTTATCGGATTCTTGCAGATTCCTCAATTATATATATTAGTCTTTATGCTCTTAATTATGACTGATAGGGTATACTAACTGAGAAATAAAAATAAAAAACGAAAAGAAATTTTTTTAAAATAAATTAATGGAATAAAATTTATTTATTATCAGCATAAAATATTATGCCCATAATAGTCTCCATACGCGGACACATATCTATGTTGATATACTCCTTACATTTTATATAATATGTATAATTCACTCAAATAACCTAATACATTACTAACGGGTTGGGTCTAATAGAAATAGTCAGCATCTCAATATGTGATTTTATTTTGTGTCTGATAGTATCTTTAAGAGAATTATCTCTATTAGAAATATACGTAAAACCTAACATTAAGATGGACACTCCTAAATGAGGGTAGATGGGCTTAGAAATCAGTTAAAGCTCAACACCACAAAACTATTAACATTTTTAAGCCTCACTGCAGGCTCAAAGAAGAACAAGTACCAAGCCCACCAAGCCTAATAAGATTTTTTTGGGCCAATGTCACAATTGGATTTTTGTGATAACTAGCATGTACTCCCCTGCACGATGCGCGGGGAGCATGTTATCATGACATTAATCACACTACCCAAACTTTATCCTATAAAATAACAATACACCATATGTTTTCCACTGCTAGATAATACTTGTAAATTCCTAAGTATTTTCTTCAAAGTTATAGAGGTTATAGATCTCTTGCACCCATTTTAATATCATGCATAGCTATTTAAAATCTATCCTTCAAAAATTGAGGATGGTATATTCCTGTTTGTGCAAGGGGATCTTTGATATACAGGCAGCTCCCCCCATCATATGCTTGATGATTAGGTAGCAAGCAAAGTTTTGCACTTCTTCAAAGGAGTGAATGAGCACTAATTAGCCCTACTTAGGAGCTGAATTATTAGTAACATGCTAGATAATGAAAAAGAGAGAAAAGGAGGGGAATAGAGGCTACAAAATGACTGAGTCATATATAACTGATATGCAAGTAACCTTGAGAAACACTTACATATTTTTCAAGTTCCTAAATTTTACTTTGAAGCTCGGAGCTCAGCTGGTTATTCTCTTCCACCTGCCAAAAGCAACACGTTGCAGCCTCAGTAAAGGACAAATGCTAGATAGCACCATTATGATGCAAAGTAAACCATTTTCGCATGCACCTGCAAGTTTGGCTCCATTTCTTTGGGCAGAGAATATATTTTCATTAAATGAAACGCACAACATGCGATATAATTTAATAATTGTTATTACTACTCAATCATAACCATGTAATTTTCAGTATTTTTCATCCAATGACACAAAAAACATTTCTCATCCACAAAGAACTGAAAATTTTTAGGTTCATAATAAAAATCCTTCTTATTTACAAAGTATTTATCGGTGTCTTGATTTGAAAAATGATGAAATGGCATAAGAACCCTTGCAAGAATACTGATCATGACCGATGATGAGCTCGTGTAGGGGCGGGTTCCATTGGCTGCAAGGAATGGTCCCTCCTGGATGTCCTGGAATTCTTGATAGTCATCATGAGTTTCTTGATAGCAAGCTGATTTGACATTTGTGGAGTCATTGATTTGAGATTTTGAAATTTTGATGGTATTTCAATGGGATTTTTCCGAAAGAAGAAGGAGAACGAAGAAGAATATGATGGGACTTGAATTATTCATATGTTTCCCACTTACGTTGATCGATTCCATTGGTCTTACATCTTCGGAGTATGAATTACGATGAAGTTGAAGTGGATAGTTTTGGCTTGTTGACTGGAGCGAGTGATCATTTGAATTGCAAAAGAATGAAGTCTATTTCTTATATTTTCATGCATGCATGCATGTATGTACGTATGTATTAATTTGGTTTTCTCTAATATGAAATCAGAGAAAGATGATAGAGAAAGAGAGCTCATGTCTTGCCGTGTTGATTGCTAAGTGGAGAAAAATTTTTGCCGTGTTGATTGGATCATTTGATTGTTGGAATATTTTTGTAGGGATGAGAATGAAAATTCATGGAAAGAAACTTATATTTTGACCCAAAGTTTTGTTGGACCCCTCTAATTTTTTTATTATGCTCTTATGGTTTCCTTCGTTCTAGGCATCAGTCCTTATAAAATTAAAGGACCTCTCCATTTTATGAATGCAATTACATTTTATCAACCTCTCCGATCCCCTCCATTAATACGCACCCATTCTCCATCTGGGAATCAACATTTCAAAGTAATCCCAAAGTTTTCAAATCATGGTGTTTAAGTCACAAAGGGCTAATTTCACTCTTGCACTAGCAGCAACATGGCGAATTCTCTTCATATCCTTATTGTTCAGCGTGTCTGTGATGTTCTGTTCATTATCCGTTGCTACCGAGGAGGATGCAAATGGTCTTTTAAAGTGGAAAGCTAGCCTTATAAAGCAAAATCGAGCTATCTTGTCTCCTTGGAACAATGGCTCTAATCCTTGCACTCACTGGAATGGAATTACTTGTGATGAAGAATCCATGCACTTCGTCTCCACCATAAATCTTACTCGTCTTGGAATACAAGGTACCCTTCACAGTTTCAACTTCTCATCCTTCACTAGACTCAGTTTTAGATATTAATTTGAATGAGTTATTTGGAACTATTCCAAACCAAATTGGTAACTTATCCAGTATTTTATCATTGCACATGCATGATAATTTCTTGAGTGGTTTTGTCCCTCCAGAAGTAGGAAAGTTGAATACTCCAAATGTACTTAGAATTGGTGTGAATAATCTTACTGGGAAAATTCCCAAAGAAATTGGAAACTTGAGGAATTTGAAAATATTATCTCTTTACACAAATCATATGTCAGGTCTCATTCCTCAAGAAATTGGAATGCTGAGTGATCTCACAAAGTTATACTTGTATGAAAATGCTTTCACTGGAGGAATTCCTTGTTAATTAGGAAACTTGACCAAATTGAAAATCCATTACCTCTATAAAACTAGATTGTTGGGTTCCATTCCTCGTGAATTTGGGAACCTCTACTCCCTCATTGAATTGGATTTTTCAGGAAACAACTTGTATGGGTCAATACCAAATTCCATTGGAAACTTGACAAATCTCACTTTCTTAAACTTGGCAGACAACAGACTTTGGGGAACAATTCCATTCATTATGGGAAGCTTGGTCAATTTACAATTCCTCTTCCTTGCCAATAACTCTCTTTCTGGAACTATTCCAACTACTATAGGCAATTTGAAACACCTCAAAGGCTTAGCGTTAGCATGGAACCAACTCAATGGGAGCATTCCTATAGCTGTGAATAATCTTCCCAACTTAAAAAGTTTACAAATTGGGAAGAATGAGTTGAGTGGCTATTTGCCACAACATATTAGCTTGGGGGGATCACTTGAATATTTGGATGCTTCTGAGAACAAATTCACCGATCCAATTCCAAGAACCTTGAAAAATTGCTCTAACCTTATTAGAGTTAGACTTCATGATAACCAATTGGTTGGAAATATAACAAGTGATTTTGGTGTGTATCCATAACTGAGATACATCAATTTTTAAGTAACAATAAATTATATGGCCACATTTCACCATTGCGGGGAAAGTGTCAAAATCTTACAGTGTTCATCATTTCCAACAACAACATTTCTAGCAGCATACCTCCAGAAGTAGAAGAGGCAACCTATCTTGGGGAAATCAATGTTTCATCAAATCACTTGGTAGGAGAAATTAAAAACGAATTAGGGAAGATGATCTCATTGACCAGACTCTATGAGTCATAATCAATTGTCAGGCATGATTCCTGTAGAAATAGGATCTTTGGATCAACTTGAGGTATTAGAGTTGGTAGGAAATAATCTCATTAGCCCAATACCGAGCTTGTTTGGGAGTTAGGTTTGAAACCTTGGTTTCATAGATTCCGAGGTAAAACCTAGGTTTTGAAAAGTGATTTATATTTAGCTTTTACGGATTCCGAGGCAAAAAAGTAAGAAAGAATGGGTAGGAAAGAGGAAAGTAAGAAAGAGAAAGAGAGAAAAAGTAAGAAAGAGAAAAGAGAAAAAAGTAGTAAAAAGAGAGTATGAAAGAGAAAACCTAGGTTTGAAACCTAGGTTTCAAAAAATTGAAACCAAACGAGCAGTTTGGAGGCTTGCGCAAGCTATGGTTCTTGAACTTGAGCAAAAATAATAAATTCAATGAAAGCATTCCATCTATATTTGGTCAATTACAAGCCCTACGAGTTCTTGAACTTAGCGAGGATATGTTCAAAGGAAAAATACCGACAACACTTGGAATATTAAAGATGTTGGAAAATTTGAAATTTCACATAGTAACATCTATGGCACCATTCCATCCAACTTTGATGACATGTCAAGCTTGATATCTATTGATATATCATACAATCATCTTGAGGGACCTCTTCCGAGCATCCGTGCCTTTGAAAAACATTGCATATGAGGTAGTAAGGAACAACGCCGGTTTATGTGGTAATGTTACTGGCTTAGAGCTTTGCAATAAACATAACAATAATCCACAAGGTTGTATGAACAAAAAAGTAAAGTATTAGTGTCATTGCTTGTTTGTTTTGTGACTCTAATGCTAGTAGGAGGTGGAATTTCCTATATTTTGATTCAAAAATCAAAGAAAACAAATCATCAAAATGGACAAGCACAAGCTCAAAATCTTTTCTGCATGGGGTGTTTGATACAGAAATGTTGCATCAAAAAGTTGTTGAGGCTACAGAGGATTTTGATGACAAATATCTTGTTGGGGTAGAAGGAGAAGGAAGTGTTTACACGGCTGAGTTACTTCCAGGTCAATTTTTTGCCGTGAGAAAGCTTCATTCAAATTCAAATGCAAATTTCTCCAATATCAAAGCATACATAAGTGAAATTCAAGCACTAATAGACATCAAACATCATAACGTAGTAAAGTTGCTTGGATATTTTTCGAGCCCACTAGTCTTGTTCTTAGACTATGAGTTCCTAGAAGGTGGTAGCTTGGATAAGATTTTCAAAAGTGACGAGCAAGCATCTAAACTTGATTGGGATAAGAGGGCAAATTTTGTTAAAGGTGTTCGTAGTGCATTGTTCTATATGCATCATGGGCTCTCATGTCCCATAGTTCATCGGGACATATCAAGTAAGAACATTATGTTAGATCCAGAATACCAAGAATCTCATATAATTGATTTTAGAATATAGCCAAGTTTCTAAAGCTTGACTCAAACAACATGACCTCATTTGTTGGCACCCATGGTTATGCTGCTCTAGGTATGGCCTCCCTTCCTAGTAGCAAAAAATCATTGTTATTATTCTATGCAATGCAATATTACCATTCTCATAGCTTCACATGTTTGATACAGAGATTGCCTTTACAATGCAAGCGAATGAGAAATGTGATGTTTACAGCTTTGGTGATCTCATTAGAAATTTTAATGAGAAGACATCCAGGAGAATTTATACACTCTTTGACAGAGACTCCAACATATTATGATTTTCCACTTAAGGAATTGTTGGATCAACGACTTCTTCCACCTTCAAACCAAGTTGTTAAGGAAGTAATGCTGATTGCAAAAATTGCACTTGCTTGTTTGGATGAAGATCCTCGATGCCAACCAACCATGGAACAAGTATCTTCAGAACTTGTGAGGCATAAATCTTATTTGGTGAACGAGTTTGACAACATCACTCTTGGACAACTCATTGAAGCTTAGCCTTCTTCCATAATTACTTTGCTTATCTTTTGTATTTGCCATTGAATGTGTGATCTTGCATGACGCGAAGTCGTCTGTGATCTTTATCATGCAAGTGTTATTGGCTTGATTAAGAATAAAGTTAGTACCAATTATTGATCTCCTTAAAAAAAATGTATCCATAAATGTGCTATTCATGTAATATATACTAGCCATAGATTGACTATAATTTATATATATATTAATTATAAATTGACTATAATATATATATATATATATTCTATCTTAATATTAACAAATTTAGTTGTTAAGTTTTAAAAAAATAAGTTAAAATGAAATAGTTAGATATATAAATTTTATATTTTATACTCATAGTTAGATATATAAATTTTATATTTTATACTGATATAATGACTTATTAAAGAGTATTTTTATAGGCAATGAGTAATATGGATCACATTTTTCAGACTTCATATAATTTTTTTAAGCATAGATGTCCTTCTACTAGAAACAATCATGTTTAAAGCATTATCAGATGGACTAATCCCTTTCGATAAATTTAACCTTTTCACATTTTTATAGTGATGAGCCGTTTAACTAATTGTCCATTGCGAAGCTTAATGCTCTAATGGATTAGTGGGCTTAGTTTCCTCCTCCTTTTAGGGGCAAAAAAATACAAAGGAAGAGGTTTGGGCAACAATTTTGATTAAAGGATTATGACCCAATCCTAAAATTAACTTTCCTTGAAAGCTCTAGGATGGCTTATGATTTTTTAATGTTAATATAATTTTTTATCTCTCAAGTTTACTTTCATTTTGTTTCCAATCTCTTAAATTTAAAAAAAATAGATTTGATCCCTCAAAAAGGTAAAAAGTTCCATATCATTATTAAATTATAAGAATAAATAGTTTAAATGAAATGAAATTTTATGAATAAAATGACCGATTTTAAACTTGAATGAAAATCAAAGTGAAGCTAAATTTGAGAGAACACTTTTTTCGATCAAACTACTTCGTACTCGAGAGCGATCACATTGGGCAGGAAAGGACGAAACTTTTTTCTACAATGCCCACGATGGTCGGCACAAACCACCCTCCACTCGGCCACTACGGTCTCTCTTCTGTAAATTAATTCCCTTCAAGTTTTTGGAGATTCAGTTTCTACAGCTTCATCTTCGGTTTTTTCATTGGGATTCTTCTGGTTTTCTCTTGAATTTCAAAACTCACTGGCGATTTCTTTATTCTTTCCTTCGATTCTCAATAATCTCCCTTGATTCTCTAATCATGATGCTTGTAGCATCTCAAAAAAAATTTGACCATAGCTTTGTATGGTATAACTGAGGCTATGAGAAATTATTTACAATTTGATATGCCTCAGATAGATTATCAGGCTAACTTCTATTCTTGGAATTTATTTCCTGTTTTTTTGAAAAAATTCCAGAAAAGAAGTACATAAGAGATATAACTTTATGCCCAAAAATTCTTGATGAATCGTCTGTGATTAGGGAGTCAAATTGAGAAATAAAATCCCTATTTGATAAGAAGGAATTAAATTAGGAAATTTAAGGATTTTTATTGAGCTGGCTCAACATTTAGAGGTCTAAATGCACGAAATAAAATGAAATAATTTTTTTTATACATTTATTTCAATTAACGTAAAAAATACTTCTTAACCACCTTTTCCAATGGTGATTGTAATGGAAAAAGGATCAGGTGGCAAACAAATGATTATTAGAATGTAAGAAAAGTTTTTTTTCCCTCTTCTTTCTTAACCCATTGGTTTCTCCTCTCTCATTTCTGTAAATACGAAACAGAGAGTTCGAGAGTGAGAACAAGAAGGTGAAGGTCCAGAGCAGTCGGAAGTCGAGAGCATCTCCGGAGAAGGAAGGCCAAAACTCCGCATGCAACCATGGATTCTAGGTAAGGTGAGCCTTTTAAACCTCATTACACTCTCATAATTCTCAATCTCTGTCATTTGGGGTTAAAAGGGAGTGACCGAAACTGGATTTTTGAGGAAGAAATAACTGATTAATCGCCCACATGTACAAGATTAAAACTCCCTTGAACCCATTTGAGCTCTGCATGTGGTTTATTGGGTTTGTTTCGGGATAAACGAACCTGTACCTTGCTTTTGGTCTGTGTGGCCTCTGATTCTCAGATGTCAAGGCTGAAGAAAGTAGAATTTGTCTAATAGACTATGAAATTAGTGGTATATCGGTGTGTAGATGCCTATTTTGTGGCTGTATACTGATTTTGATATGAAAGGAGCAAGGTCCGATTGAGTAGCTCCTTATTATAAAGGAGGTGTATTCTGTTTTCATATTTTAGATAAGAATGCATGAAGTTTTGATGACTAAAGCATACATAAAGGTTTTTAAATGATTATTTCAATGTTGCTATTGAAGCTGGAAAATTTCCAGATTTTATGAGAATGCTGTTTTAATATTAAAATGAGTTAAATGGACCAAGCGTTGATGAAATATTATATACAAGTGTGGTTTTGATGTATGAAGACAAGTACCGGTTGGGCTAAACGTTTAGAAGGTTGAATTTATGGAAATGCCCATTGTTTTAAGGTGCTTTAATATGAACTAGTGAATTAAACTTCTAAACCTCACTTGAGATGTGTTTAAAGGCTCCTAAGATGTGATTAATGATAAAAGAATCAAGATTCATGATTTTCTTTCTCTTGCTCTGTTTTGATATAGGGGAAAGGCCAGATTATAGAGTTTTGTTGTTGTTGTTACTTGTTGGTTTTTTTTTTTTTTGCCGAGAGTTGCTTGTTGGTTTTAATTGTGGTATATTTGAGGAATGAAATTGCCACTGATTTTGTAAAGGTATGGTTGAGGAATAGCTACTAGTAAGTGTAATTGAAATCTGATTTGGATGATATAAACCAATAAGTATTAGGAAATTGGGCTAAGTTACAGTTTTAGGACACTGACTTTATCTAAGCTAAAACAAAAGCTAATGACTTCCTTTGTCCACGAAATATGGTGAGCACTCAATGCAATACACCTCGTAAGCTTTAAGATGGGTTCTAGAACATATTAGATTGATGCGTGCCTGAAAAGTTATCAAGTTTTTAAAGATTCATGCAGAAAGCTGGAAGGAATGCATTTTTCCAAATAAATAGAAAGCCTTTTCGCTAGTTTTTGTGCAGC
>JANTPZ010101223.1:0-18916 GCA_025593235.1 Vachellia pachyceras
TCCAAACCGTTGGTCGCAGCATCGGTTTAGAAGGTGTTGACGCCGTATCCATTCGAATGATATCTATCCTTCAATCGAATGAAGAGATGGATTCGATTATGTTGATATCCGGATTCGATTCGGTATTTCCAAACCGTCGTATTATATTGCACGGTTTAGAAGGTGAGGACGACGCATCCATTCGAATGACTCCCTCCGCACTCAGCTGATTCGAATATGGACTTCCAAACCGTTGATCGCGGCATCGGTTTAGAAGGTGTTGACGCCGTATCCATTCGGATGATATCTATCCTTCAATCGAATGAAGAGACGAATTCGATTACGTTCTTATCCTGATTCGATTAATTATTTCTAAACCACCGTAATATTGCACGGTTCAGAAATGCCTGCCCCCGGTGCATTCGGATAAGGCACTATTCCTCATTCGAATGCATGACTGCCCCCACTGATGAATTGAAGCTAGAGACTCAACCGAATGAGCTGCCCCCCACAACGGTTTGGAAATTCATATTCGAATCAGGTGAACAGCTCATTCGGTTGAGTCTCTAGCTTCAATTCGTTAGTGGGGGGCAGTCACGCATTTGAATGAGGAATAGTGCCTTATCCGAATGCACCGGGGGCAGGCATTTCTAAACCGTGCAATATTATACGACGGTTTGGAAATACAGAATCGAATCCGGATATCAACATAATCGAATCCGTCTCTTCATTCAATTGAAGGATAGATATCATCCAAATGGATACGGCGTCAACACTTTCTAAACCGATACTGCGACCAATGGTTTGGAAGTCCATATTCGAATCAACCGAGTGCTGAGGGAGTTATTCGAATGGGTGCGTCGTCCTCACCTTCTAAACCGTGCAATATAATACGACAGTTTGGAAATACCGAATCGAATCCGGATATCAACATAATCGAATCCATCTCTTCATTCGATTGAAGGATATATATCATTTGAATGGATACGGCGTCAACACCTTCTAAACCGATGCTGCGACCAACGGTTTGGAAGTCCATATTCAAATCAGCTGAGTGCGAAGGGAGTCATTCGAATGGATGTGTCGTCCTCACCTTGTAAACCGTGCAATATAATACGACGGTTTGGAAATACAGAATCGAATCCAGATATCAACATAATCGAATCGGTCTCTTTATTCGATTGAAGGACAGATATCATTCGAAAGGATACGACGTCAACACCTTCTAAACCGATGCTGCGACCAACGGTTTGAAAGTCCATATTCGAATCAGCTGAGTGCGAAGGGAGTCATTCGAATGGATGCGTCGTCCTCACCTTCTAAACCGTGCAATATAATGCGACGGTTTGGAAATACCGAATCGAATCCGGATATCAACATAATCGAATCCGTCTCTTCATTTCCTTTAAACTTGGGCAAAGGCGCGCGAGGAACTGAAGGCTGCTGTTTCAAGGGTAGTGGGGACATTTCCTTAAAACTTGGGTAAAGACGCGGTGGATAGATACTATCATCTGTCAGAGATTTAAAATTTAGAATCACCTTTCTGAGATTCACCGTTTTCGAGGTACTTTTTCCGTCATTTTCCCTATATATAATTTCTTAATCTAAATTTTGGAAAATATGATTTTTTTTTATTTAAAAGTTATCGATTGCAAATTTTAAATATATCATTGAAATTGTGTTTTGACTCATCGCAGTGATCATTATGATGCTAACCATTGTGATGATCATCACTTATAATAAGAGCTTCCATGTTTGTGTGACGTTAAGATATAAGATAAGGGGTTTGATTGACGAGGCGTTTGGAAAAGTTAAACGCATGTTTAATAGTGTTTTTCTGTAAAACGAAATAATCTCATTCATATATTTACCTTGACTTGCATAAAAATACTTCTCTATCGTGTTTCCAAAAGAGCACAAGATTGATCCAACAGTGTGCAAAGTTATAAATGAATTTAACGTAAATCAAGGTAAATTTTTTTTTCACATATTGATTTTGCAAATTATAAATCATATTAAAAATGTAGCATCTACTGATATTTCAAACACGCCCAATATATTGGTCTTCGATGTTGAATATGAGATATAGTTTCTAATATAAATTGCATTACAAATTAGGTTTGAGGTGAACTAACATTTTGTATTTTGCATTTTTTTTAAATTTTGAAGTAATTTTAAAGAATTATTGAACTTCTCTTCACATTTATAATTTATGAGAATTGAGAGTGACATTGTTCAATTATGGGTTGCACTACAAATTTATTTCAAAAGTTTTTATTTAGGGATGATATTGTCTCAAAATTTCTTTAGGTGTAAAATGCATTCAAAAATATTAAAATGGAGTAATGTTATCACTTTCTTTTAAAAATTTTAGTGTCAATGATTTTATTTTAATAATCAACATTAGTTTTCTAATAAGATAGAACATTATTGTTACATTTTAAAATTTTTAGCTTAACATTATATTTAAAAACACTTCCAGAGTTTTTTACGTAGAAGATTCATCATTATTTTTTTTCTTTTTTTCCTTTTGGCCACCTAGATGGTACCCCGCTTGTATTTATAGTGAAAATTACTTTTTTCAACAAGATTTATAGTTTACGAGTAAATCCGTGAAAGTAGTTTTACTTCGATTTGAGTAAACTTATTTCTTTTTCATAACGTCATAAAAAATAGGCCATAATGATCAAAATATGGTTATCCCCATAAAATTGACTTCATCAGCTGTGTTCATAAATTTTTGCTTTTATGTATGCACCATTAAATAGTTGTTCCTCATGTTATTAGATAGATATTTCCTCTATGTTTATCACTGCATGATATCATATTCATTAATTTCTCACAACATAACTAAAAAAATGTTTTCTTAACAAAGAAATTTTTTACATCTATACTTCACAAATATCTAAAAACCTGATAAGCATATTATTACTGGTCAGATAACATAGAAATGACCTAGAAATCCCACAAATACACTTAGAAATAAATTAATCCCAATAAGCATCAAAGTTCAACAATTGAATTGAACATTCTTTTTTTTCCTTCCCACCCTCTGGCATTTTAAATGATAAATTTAATGCTGAATATTTGATTAATTAATTTCACAAAATGATTATTATATTTTGGAATTCTCCAACACACATTCCACAATCAAGCTTCAACATTCTTCAACATTAAATTACAAAACAAAAATAAAAGGGAAAACCACATGAAGCTGTAACTTATATTAAAATACTTCACATGATGCCACATAAAGTACTCCAATCCAATCCCATAAAAGGCCTGCAAACAACATAACAGCTAAATGTATATAATAACAACAATACTGGTAGCCATTGTTCCAGTCAGTAAGGAATTGGCTCATAACCCACAAGATCGTGAATTCAAATCCTCTTGTATAAGGACCTTTGCTGGTATATAATATATAAATACATCTGTAAGCGCTTTTTGAGTTTGGAGGTATGTATTGATCTTGGTAAACCCCTACTATTCAACTTACATGAACTTTTTCCTCACCAAAAAAAAAACAACAATGCTTGCAAACTTTATTCTTTACTCTGCATTCATATTTCATAAGCTTTAGGAAATTCTAAAAACCTAATAAGCATTAAGCAGATCTTCCCCACAATCAGATGCCCTGGAAATGAATCTAGAATCCCATAATAGCCTATATATTACAACACTGCTAAATGCAGATGAGAACAATAATACTGGGGGAACTGCTATTCTTCTGTGTTCTGCTTGCTTTCATTAGATCTGAGGAACTTTTGAAAACCAATAAGCAGAAGATTTGGGGTGCCTTGCCTTTCCATTTTTGTAATCCACATACACCAATCCAAAAAGTTTAGTGTAGCCTTGGGCCCACTCAAAGTTGTCCAATAATGACCATGCAAAGTATCCCCTCAGATAGATCTAACTCCATCCCTGTGCACATTATTCAAATAAATAAACAGAACTTTCAGATGTGATCCTCTGGTTTGGGTTCATAACTTGCTTTTAAAGTTGAAAAGATTTTTTAGCCACTTGTTATTCATAAGAAGAAATGTAGCAAGTTTTTCTTATTTCATAAGATGATGCTGAAGTACTGTACAAGAATGTCTCTGCCACCCTCAAAACCTATACCATTGTTAACTGAAGCAAGAAAATGCAAGACTTGATACAATAATAACCTTTTAATTGAATCTCCCTTTCTAATTAATACAAAGAATGAAATAAAAGACTAAGATTTGGAGGGGAAATGATCTTGAAGAAAAGAGTGAACCTCATACCCCTACTTAATTTAAGATGGTAACAAAAAATTATAAAAAAAACTACTGACTGATGATTATAAGAACATATTAAACATTACAAAAAAATAAAAAATAAAAATCATATGAAATAGGGGCCAGTTGTGGATCATTGTTGTTATTAAAGGTTTAGTGTTCACAAATATTTTATTATTTCCCATGCATATTATTGTATGTACAAGTAATTAAAAAAATGGAAAATTCGTTGATTGGAAAAAAAAATAAGGAACAAAAAGAAAAAGTGTGCAAACATACCTGATTGCCAAAGCAACTGCGGCAAGATATTCAATGAAATAGCGTACTCTCAATTTATCATCTAACATTTTATTCAGAGGTATCTTATCATCATCTTCATTATCCATACCTATCAAACAGGAAATCCAAAGGTGTCAGATAAATGAGAACAACTTAAAGAATGCATCTTGTAGCACAAACTAATCAACTAAGCCCAGATATGTGACTGATAAGAACCTTTGGAGGAATCACACCCCCAAAACATTAGAATCTAAACTTCCAATATGAGATCAGAGAACTTACAGATAGGTCATTAAATGATCCAGCTACAACCCAGTCATTACAATTAATCAATTAGTCTAATAATCAATTTACAATATGTTCTGAAGAGCAAAAGGAGTCAACATTCATATAGATATAGGGAAAGAGATAGAGATATCAGCATCAAAACTGCCTTTCAATTCATGCTTATTCCTCTATGATCTCGTCTCCAAGAACATGCCAAATTAAGTAAGTAGCCCTTGATACATGCAGATACAAGCAAGAAGGAAAGTATCACATACATTCTCAGTGACGTATATGGGGAGCTTGTACTTCTGAGCCATGTAATTTGGAGTCTTGTGGATGCCCCAAGGAACAACATAAAGCCATTCTGATGCAGCCTGCCAATTATTTCCATGCATGCAACACTTGCTTATTTGTGCATGCATAGATGTGCACAATCTCAAGGATAGAAAGAAATGGTTTTTTATACCTTTTCACCAATGAGCTCACCACCTTCCCTCTCCACTGAGGATGAAACAGAAAACTCAATTAGAAAGACAATTCAATTAATGGGTATCTCAAACATGGTGTGACACTGCAAGTATCATTACCAATTCTCGCCATCGCTTGTGATTTAAACAAGTGACCGCATTCAGGGGCTTTCAGTCACATGAGAAATTAACCTTGATGTGTAGTGATTCAGACCAATGAAGTCCAAGGAATTTGCAAGCAACTTCTTATCCTCCTCCGAGAATGTTGGAAGTTTATCTCCAAGTCGCTCACGCATGACTTCAGGATAGTCTCCAAAACATAGAGGATCCAAGAACCTGGGTCAAATATTTACACAAAAGGAAAAATTCAAAGTCAGGGTTAGATTTCCTAGACAGACGTTAAATTAACCTAAAAAATGTCCAAATTTTTAGCATTATCCACCAAACTAAGATCTGGCTTCAATCAGTATACTCATAAAAAGCTTTCATTCAAACTAGTTATTGTGGTTGTTTGGAAAAAGCTCATTTACTCCACAAAAGCACGCTCAACAATGTTTTTCCGCAATATGAGATAATCCCCTCTACATATTTACCTCGGCTTGCGTAAAAGTATTTCTTAGCCATTGTCTAATTTTTTTCTTCACATTCCATTTCTCATTAAAGGTAAAAGAAAACTGAGTCTCTTTTCATATCTGCAATTATATATAATAATATAAAAATCAGGACAAATAGTTTATGTTGCACTATAGAGTATATAAGAGAGAATTTCCCAGTCAAACCAAGAAACTTTACTAAGAAGGGAAACCACCATCCAAGCTGAAAATCCAGGCGTCTTGCAGCAGCAGATTTATCTTCAATCTTACCAGAATAAGCCGCCGCCTATTCACAGTCCACCACCATGCCCACTTTTCTCCCTTTTTCCTGGAAATCAATAGAACAAAACAAGTCAAGAAACTTGTGTAAATATTTTAATTTGTCTTTGCATAATCTACTGATAAACAAATAGAACAACTTTATTATTATGTATTTGATAATCAAACTGACAGTAGATGTATGATATGGGAAATGGGAAAAAGAATCGCTTTCAAATAGATGACTTTAAGGTATAAACTTTCTCTCTTAAAATACTTCATAATATAGCCAAGATAACATAATTATGAACTTTGACCAGACCAAGCAAGGTTAAGAAAATTCTGTGTCCCAACAGTAAAAAAAATTAATTTCATTTAGCTCATTGGATGGTGGCCTGGGGCTAATTTACAATTTAAACATCATGAGTGGAGCATGCCTTGCTATTGATTATTATGCCAACAATTGCTACTTACTATTTAAATATAATATTTTAGACAAACATATTTTTATGAAGAATTAACTTAATAAATTTTTAGTAGTTATAAATTAATTAGACGATATTAATAATTGTTTTTCAAATTTTCCCTTAATTATTTATCCATGTAAAGAGTAAAGGAGAAGAGAGGTGAAAATAATTTGTAAATGTAAATAGAGAATGTAAAATTAATAAGGGTCGTCTGAAAAATTTTATTATTTAAAGCATATTTAAACTATTTTCCTAAATTTATAATTTTTTAAAACCATCTGTATTGATTACTTTTGTTAAGCAAATTTTCATCCACACTATCTTTAAATGCAACTTTTTAAATATAATATTTAGACAAACAATTTTTATAAATAATTAACTTAATAAATTTTTTAAAATTTATAAATTAATTATCTATTTCTTATATTTAAGAGTAGTAGAAATAGAAAATAAAAGCGTAACTAGAATCTAGAAATGGAAATTAAATTGCCCTCTATGTTCTGAATTCCACTTTTCCTCTCTATTATTTTTTTTAAATTTCTAGATCATAAAGAAACCCGTTTAAGAAAATGAAAAATAGAATTAAGTTTTTGGTATATTATTATACATATTATATAGTATACCATATATATATATATATAAAGTAAGAACGATAGAGAAAAGAGCATTTGTTTATACGTAATTAAGTTTTTGGTATATTTATTATATGACGTGCTGAAGTAGACAGCTTATTTTTTTTCAGGAAAGGGCAAAATGATATTAGATTATTAATAGCAAAAGCAATTACAAAATATAAATCACCGAGAGCCGGGATGCAGTGATTAAGGCGACTGTCACTCTTCAAGGGTCGAGTGTTCGATCCCTGGAATCGAGCTCAAGGGAAGAGAACCCACCTTTGGTGCAAAGCACCTTATATGGGTGTGCCTTACACGTCATCCCCATTCCGGATTAGTCGGTTGCCCCAGGTTACCTGATCCGTTGAAGAAGGCCAGGAACTCAAAAAAAGGTGCCAAATACCGGGGGAGTTCGCGGGGGGCCAAAGGCCCAAAAATGCCCGAAGTTCACCAAAAAAAAAAAGCAATTACAAAATATAAATAAACAACTAATAAATACATGGACCAAAATGCTTATTTTCCCTTTCAAAGATTATTGAATTGTCTATGCATATAAACAGCCTTTTGGTTCCATGAAGCTATTTTTCTAATAAAATTTTTATAGAAATTAAAAAAATTAAATGTATTACTAAAAAAACATATATATAATCAAATTATATATTAATTTATAAATTAAGTAAATTAATATTAAAAAATATAATTATAAATACTTTTAAAATAGTATATTTAACTTTTAAATTTTTTTAAAAAATTAAATAACACTTGTATTTAAAATCACGCTAGTGTTCGCAATTGATGGGTGAGCGAGTGTGAACACACGCTAACGAGGAGGAGGTAACTACACGCATGTCGTGTTGTTGACTTACTGTCGTTTTGTGTGCTGTTAGAGATGAACAACTCTACCGCCGTTTGGCTGTGTTAACGTCGTCTTCCAAAAACAAAACATTTACAAAATGTAGATTTAATTTCATTTTTTATTTTGAATAATTTTAAAGCTTGATCAAATCAAAGTATAATTGATATTTAAAAGATAACCAAATTAATTTGATTCATTCAAGTATTATATATATATATATATGTTGATTTAAGTTGTAATAATTCCTTATTAGCTCACCTAAGCGTTTGGTTGAAATGGTTATAACTATATATAAGAGAAAGAAAAAATAATGATATAGGGTCCGTTTGAGAAAGTGGTATAGAAGTACTTTTACGCAAGTTGAGGTAAATATGTGGAAGAGATTATCTCGTTTTACAAAAAACACCATTAAACATGCTTTTAGGGGTTGATAAGTTTTACCAAACGGTGCCATAATCATATAGTTTTAACTAAGACAAAATTCAATCCCTCGACCTTAGGAATGGGGCAACTTATCAATTCTTATAATTTTGACTTAATTAGAAGTTGCAACCCCGTGGATTTTAATTTAGTGCAACTTAATTTGTATAGTTTTAAAGTCTATGGATTGAGTTTTAATAAAATCAACACTGTAGGAACTAAATCATATCAAATCAAAGTTAAACCAATGAGTTATAAGAGAGTTAATATTTATTTTCTTAAAAAATTAAAAGTAATAATAATTCTATAATTGCTGAAACAACAATTTATATAAAATACAATAAATTTGCCCAAGTTTCAAATTAATCCCTCAACCTAAAAAGTATGATATAGCCAATCAATTTCTATAATTTTGACTTGATTAAAAATTAAAAACCTCTAAATTTTAATTCAGTGCAATTTAATTCATGCAGTCTTAATTATTTGAAATGTGCTTATCCCCTAGATTTCTAAAAAAATATAAATTCACGATGACTAAATTTATTTCTAAAATGTTGAAATAACATTTTAAAAGCAGGAATTAGGTTACATTAAGTTTCAATGAATTCAAAAATATAAAAACAGAGATGTAGGTTTGGGAATACTGGCCAGCCCACCAACAAACCATTTAAAAAGCCCGCTAGTAATCAACCCGAACCCACCTCACTTTGACAAGTCAACAGGCCTAACCCGCATTACTGGCTCTACGGAGATGCATCAAGATGAAGTTATAACCGGTTAATATTTAATATTTTAATAATTTTTTTGGAAGAGTAATAACAATTCTATAATGGCTGAAGCAACAATTGATATAAAATGCAATCCATTAAAAAAAAGAAAAAAGATCCACACTCCACACATGGAACATGATGGATGAGCCCGCCCATCTTTTGTTAGCTTGCGGTGGAAAGTGGTGCATGCAAGCTCACCATGGGCCTAAACCACGTCCAAAGCAAGAGATGGAGAGAGAAAAAGGGGATTTTATGTGAAATTTATTTATATAATACACATATTTTTAGAAATTCACAAAATAAGTGTTTAATGATATTGGCCCTGTTTGGAATGGCCTGACTTATTTTCATAAGCACGTTCAACAGTGCTTTTCCGTAAAACGAGACAATCTCCTCCACATATTTACCTCGGTTTATGTGAATAAGCACTTATAAGTGGCTTATGACAGTTTGCCAAACGGGCCATGTCTCAAAAAAGATAGACAGGAATTAGGATTCCACAAACCAATTTGACATCCGCAACCTATCAATGTGGGTCCCACTTCTTTTGAGTTCTCACTACCATCCATATGAATAATTTCCTTTCCAGCGAGTTTTTCAAATTTGAACTCGTTTAAAAAAGTGGTAGAGAAGTGCTCTCGTACAAGTTGAAATAAATATGTGAAGAAGATTATCTCAATTTACGAAAAAAATCATGTTGAACATGAGTTGGATGTAGCCTCATCAGAGTCAAGATATAACTCCGTGCTCAGAGCACTATATAATATTCACAAATTATTCACCATTGACAACACGAGGTGTTGTTAACACAACGCATACTGTTGTCAATACATGTTATCAATGGAATTTCTTATTAAATATTTTCATCTATAAAATCATTCCTTAAATATTTTAGTTATTTGAGATATAATGTTAAATTTCTCATAAAATTTTATAGGGATAACATGAAGAAGTTGAACATCTTCTCAGAAACCATCGTACTTACGCGTAAATAAAGATTCATCATTTAACCAAGATAAAACAAAATAAAGATTCATCAATGAGAAATTGACGAAGAAACTTACGTCGCCAACTCAACCGAGAGTTCGTTTGAAAGTTTTATGAGAATAATTTTTACAGAATTCAAGGTAAAATTTAGGTTTTGAATAATAGATTTTTTGAGAATAACTTTTATGGATTCTAAGACATATTCTAGATTTTGAAAGGTTATTATGTTTGGGAAGTTATTGACTTTTACGGAATTCGAAATAAAAATGTAAGTAAGAGGGAGGGAAAAAAAGAAAAAAGTAAAAAGAAAAAATTTATTATGAGAGAAAGCCTGATTTGATAAGAAAATAACTTTTTTAAAACCTAGGTTTTAAACCTACATTTTGTTACAAAACTAGGGTTTTAAAAAAAATATGAGTACTCAGACAAAACCTAAATTTGGGAAAGAGGTTCCAAAGTCTGAATGAAATGTGAATAATAACCAACTTTGAGATGAGAGGTCCGTGGGCTTGTTTGGCGGAGCGTTTGGAAAAGCCAAATACGCGTTCAACCATATTTTTCTATAAAACGAGATAATTTTTTTCACATATTTATCTCAACTTACGTAAAAGGATTTTTCTACCTCGTTTTCAAACGTAGACCGCATAGATTATGCGAACGCTTGTAATAATACTCAAAGATTCCGTTAAAGCTATATATACTTGATCATGACATTGAGCTCTAAATCCTGCAAGCAAAAAAACAAAAATCGTTGGATCACCGTGCTGTTGGCGCTGGCGAGTAATTAAAAAATATAAAATATTTTTATTTGTATACGTATATCATTATAATTTTTTAATTACAACTTGCACATTCATTATGCTAGAAGAATATTCGACAACCACAAACTTACATCACAAGTTCATATTGTGGTTTGTTTATAGACTTTAATATAATAGCACATTGATAGAATATTCGAAAACCACAAACTTACATCACAAGTCATACAGCTTCCATCCTTTGTATAAAATTATTGCAGATATAAATAACGCGTGTGTTTAAGAATCCGTTGAAAAGTAGGAGATTATGAATTTCGAAATAATTTTTATAAATTTTGATATACTTTTTATTTTAACTTGTTTTCCTATCGGGAATAAGAGATTCCCAAACATGCACAAAAAGTGATAATTTATTGTTATGAATAAGGTAAATGACATATTGATATATGTTTGCAATTTGGGTTTCACGTATTTAAAGGAAGATATAGAATTGTCCCTCGTATTGTAATAATTTTGATAGAAAATATATACACATGCCTAAAAAGCCACCAAAGCTCGGCCAGGTGGCTACTGCCCTGACTTCGATGGTTGGCGGTGGTGCTCCGACCAAGGTTCCTCATTCTTCCTTTACATATGAGGGATATTTTTATCTTTTTTCATAAATATGCAAAACCTAAATTGCATACACATATCAATTTGTCATTTGCCTTATTCATAACACTAAATGGGATTTAGAAAATTTAAAAGGTATTTTCTGGTTATTTTCTCCCTAAATAGCTTAATAACTTATTATAATAAGTCAATTAAGCTGTTTATTATTACTTAAATAAATTTTTTAAGGGAAAATTATTCAGATATCTCAAGTTACAGAATTAATAATAAAATAGTCTCAAAGATTCACAAAATTACCATAAGGTCTCAGAAGTAGCTGCTAAGGTTGTTAATAAATGCTAGTAAGGTTATTAAAGACAATCTCAACAAATACTCTTAAAATCTTATAGTAAATTTGTAAATCTTTATGATTATTTTGTAATTAACTACGTTGTTTGTAATTTTCACTTTTTTTCGAAACAGACTTGCTGCGCAATTTTCTGAACGATGTGACTGTGACAAGTCTAAGGTTGAAGCCCGGAATAAATAAATAATAATAATAATAATAATAAGTGATTTGTTCCGCATCAGCATGATATAAAACGTAGATGCTAGAAACCAAACATTCGAAATTTGAAACCTTGACTGAGAAATTCCAGTTGTCAAACATCCAATCCGAATCACCCAAGCTTTTATGATCAACACCGTATCGTCTCTTCGCTGATCGTCCCATGGAACTCTTGGCTGCTCAAGAATTATCGAAGAAACTGGAGAATCACAACAATCACATTCATCATGATCCTCACCACCACCACCTTCATCAATCGCACCATTTTTCATCCTCCCTTAAAGCTTTTCGATCCGTAGCTTCCAATTCCATTTCCCAGTTGCCCCAATCTGAAATCCTCTCCCTTTCATGGATCCACAAATTCTTAGGGCTCTTGCCCTCCTCGATCAACAAGGCTTTCTCAAAGTTTCTAGTGGATGTCGATTCTCCCATGAGCTCATGGGATTCTGAATCGGTTCAATTGTTTCTCGGGTACAGCTCGAATTTGCTTGATCTTTTCAATTCGATTTCTTCTTGTCTCTCTCATATCCGACAGGCTCGGATGTATCTGTCTCATGGATTGAGTCTATTGGAGACTTCACCCTCTTCCGCGATGAAGCATCTGAAGTCGATCCTGTCTTGTAGCTTCAACGTTAGTTTCGGTGGAGAGGCGAATGCGGAGGATCGCGAGGTGAAGGATTTCTCAGGTAAGGAAATGGTTCTTCATGAAGCTGTGAATGAATTGAAGAGAATCGGATTCTGGATATGTGGGATTTTCTTGTCTGGTTTATGCAGCGATTGGAAACCCTACTTGGAGATTAGAAAATTTGCTGGTGGTTTTGATGATTCTTCAGTTCTCACGCTTGATTCCAAAATCAACGAACTGATGTTGATCAGAAAAATTCCTCTGTTGAAAGAGATTGAAGAGATAAATGGTTCTGTGGTCAACCTTCTTGGTGCTTCAGATGCTGAGAAAGTTGATGCATCCATGGAAGTGCAGAAACAGCTTAATGTGTTGGAGAAGCTCATGGACGATATGAGCAAGGACATGGATGATTTGTTTGGCAATGTTATGACTCAGAGGAATGAATTAGGGCCTATCTTCGTTAAAACTGATGGTTTTAAAAACTAGGTTTTATCCTAAAATTTAGGTATAATAAATTTTTAGAAAAATTATTTTTGTTATAAAATTTCAGTTTGAAATATAGGTTTTCTCTTTCCTATTTTTTCCTCTTTCTTCTTTCCTATTTTTCCTCTTCTTTCTCTCTTGTCTTTCCTACTTTTTTTTTCTCTTTCTTCTCTCCTACTTTTTTTTTGTTCTTTTTTCTCTTTCATACCAACTTTTTTTCTTCAAAATCTGTAAAAGCTAATAAAATTTAAACATAAGTAACTTTTTAAAATTTAAATTTTACCCCGAAATCTGTAAAAATTATTTTTTAAAATCTATTCTCTAAAATATAGGTTATGACTCGAATTCTGTAAAAGGTATATTTAAAATAGCTTTCAAATCAACCACACAACCCCAAAAATCTGTTGCTTGATCTGTAACTATGTTCTTGGGATGCTTGATTCTCATATAAGGTGGTTGTAAGTTCTGAATCTGATTGATTCGCTTTGCACAAAGAATCTGATCTGTAAGCATATAGAAAGAATAGTTTCAGATTCTTCTATTTGGATCGATGGATTCAAGATATGCTATAACGCAGACATTACTTCAGCCAATAGTGTAGGTACATTCCCATGTTCTTGTTCTTTCTCTTGGATTTGTTTATTTTGGATTGTCGAGGGGATTGAAGAATCAAATTAAAGGGTTATTTGGCATATGGAAAATCTAAATTTTATGGTAAAAATTAGGTTTTATCTAAGTACTTACATATTTCAGAAAAGCTATTTTGGAAATAAAACCTGAATTTGATATGTATATTTTGAAAAAAGTCATTTTCTTGTTAAATCACACAATCATTCCTAAATTTTCTCTTTCTTGTTTCATACTTACTATTTACCTTAGAATTGGTAAAAGTTATTCTCACCATAACTTCCTAAACACGATCATCTTTTCAAAACCTAAGTTTTACCTTAAAATCCAGAAAAGTTATTCTCTCAAAATATGTTCTCCAACACATAGATTTTGTCTCAAACCTATTGAGTTCTAAATTATATATATAATTTTTTAAATTAATTTATCTAACTTATAAACTGATATATAATACAATAATACACATATATTACAGAATATATATTATAACTTATTAATTTATTCGCTTTTTTAATTTTTTTAAAAAATAATACTTATTCCTATGAGTATTTAGATCTATGAGTTAGTGGAAGTGCTTATGGCTGAATAGCAACGGGACACAGAAAGCAGAGAAGTGTGGCTTTTGTAAGAAAAAAGTGGAGAGAGAAAGAGAGGTAGATTAAAAAAATGTGGGTCTTATATTAAAAAAAGATAATAATAAAAAATGAATCATAAAGAAAGATAAAAATTGCCAAAAAAAAATTTAAATAATTTTTATATTTATAAAATTATCTTCTTAAAAATTAAATAATAAATTTTAAATAAAATTAAAATAAACTCTTTGTAAATAATTATTTATTTAACACGTCAAATTTATATAATTTTAAATCATTTTTTAATCAAACTTACTTTGTGAATTCTTATTTAAATAAATTTCAATTTTATAAAAAGTCACATGTGTTAGTCATTTCCATTTGTGAAGTTTTTCAATTATTTATAACTCAATTAATTATATTGTATTATTAGTTAGTAAAACAATTATATGATCCAATTAGTTATATGACATTAGCAGTTAGTTAGTTGAAAGAATTTTTCTTTTTTCATAATATTTAATTTACGTATATTTTCATTTACTCCATTTTTATTTTTTACCATTGTCTTTATCCTCAAAATTATTATAAATAGTTAAAATAAAATATATATGAATGTGTGACATTTAATGATATTCATGTCATTTTACATAATTTACCACAAAAATCACTTCTATAATGTTTCTCCAAACAATTTCTCCTTTTAAAAAAATAGTCATTTTCCAGTGTTAATCCAAACATAAATCACGTTACACTTTTAACTCCTACTCAGAATTCTTTTTTTAAAATAACTTCTATCAAAAAGTCATTTCTCCCACCATTTATCTAAACGGACCTATATATATATCAAACATGGATGGGGAGGATTCTAGTGGCTTGAACAAGTTATTGGTCTACAGTGTTTCAGATTTCAAAACTTTTTTCTTGATCAAGTTCCCTTTTTCCCTTGTGGATGGAAACTTTATGGAAAGAAACTACAAAAAGAAAAATTAATCAGTACAATAATCAGCAATAAGGGGTAGAAATATTGAAAGCAGCAAGTTAAAGTAAAAAAAACACTAAATACCCGTTGTGAATTTTTAAAAATGCAGGCAAAAAAAAAAAGTTACCGTAGCAATTTTATAATTTGAAGTTTTTTTGCTAAACATATAAGTAGAAAATCTTATTTGATTCTATCTATCATTAAATATTGACATTTCTACTAATAAAGTTTCGTGCATGTTTAGGAAAACTTTTTTCCAACGATGTACGCAAGTCAAGATAAAAAGCATTTTAAAATCCTTAAAAAGTATCTTAAAATCTATAAAATCATCTTTAAATCTATAAACTATTTTCTTTCAACGCATTTTCGAACACATACATTGATCGACCATACCACGAGACCTAACACGTCTTCTAGATTAAATTTCACATGCTATAAAATCACACTCCAAGAGGGTTCTCAGATTTTGTAGCTTTTATTGGGCCATAGGCCCTTAACCTCTGTGTCCTTCACTCAAAAGAGAAGCATGGATCCAAAACACATTGCAAATGGGCTACTCGTGCTTTCTACATGCAAGTTACTCCCTCAAATTTTAATTATAAATCACCAATGCCTATTTCATAAATATTAAAAATAATTAAATTAATTACATCTATACAAAATAAAAATTAAATTAATTATATCGGCACTAAAGAAAAGTGGTTTTCCAGATTTAATCTTAATTAAATTAAATGTTTGGCCTTCTTCCCCAATAAATTACTTCATTTAACCGATAAAAAATTGATTTATATGTTGGATCAACTTACCATTTTAATGATGAACTCATGAGGGAGTATTTGATACTGTGTTTGTTTCGTTTGCACGTTCAAATTACGTTACACGTACGTTGAGAAAAAAATTCTTTTTACATACTTACCTTGAAATCCGTAAAATCACTCTCCGATGAATTCCCTGCATGATAATAAAATATATGGAACTTGGTGATTAACCTAGGCCAAAAATCCTCCCTATCACCATTCTTCCTCCATCCACCACTGCTAGCGAACCACCATGACGGTCGGTCGGTCACCAATCGCCGGCATCAACCTTCCAACTCCTCACATGCTTCACCCAGGCACCATTGCCGTCATCGGCCTCCCTACTCGACGGTGGCGGCCATCTCTAACTCCCTTGCAACATCCCAAAATTTATATTCCTAAAGTTAAGTATAATTAGAAAATAATTATTTTATATTAATTGAAAATTATTATGTAGTTATTTGAGTGACATAGATTTAAGCAAATATAATTTATTAAAAAATAAAATGATAATATATGATAAAAAATTATATTAATCATTTTCTTCCATAACTTTGCATAAGTTTTGGTTTTGGTTTCTCTAGTTTTAAATTTATATTTATAGTTCCTATAGTTTCATAAAAACTTATATTTAACTGTGTTAATTAATGCCATTAACCATAACCAAAATCCATTAAAAGTATATAAACTAAAATCAAAATTGATCAAAATTATAAGGATAAAATATTTTGGTTTTGGTCCCTATACTTTTAACAATTTTTTTATTTTTGTCCCTACACTTAATGACGGTAATCAACGCTTATCTAAGTTATTATAAAATTATAAGGATCAAAACCATATGTTTGAAATTTGAGGGACTAGAGCTAAAATTAATGTAAACATTTCATGTGGGGTAGAAAAAAAAGAGGAGCGGCTCATTTCAAAAAGATCCAATCTGCCAGTATTTTTGCTGTGATGGGGCAAGTTTATCAGATAATTTTAGTATGTAAAATCACTTCTATCTAGTAAGGGCTTGTTCGGGGTGGTTTTAAGTTTTTTGTTTTTAGTTTTAAAATGTAATTTTGAAAAATAAAACATATTCGGCTTAAATGGTGTTGAGTTAGTTTTTAATAATATTTCAAAATAAATTTTATCAAGATTTGAAAACCATAAAAAAAGATTGAGATTTTAATTTTGTTTTAAAAAAATTATTAGCTTCCTGACAACCTTTCTCTTTCTCTCTTCAACATCTCTCATTCAACCTCGTAGTACCAATTCGTCTTTCCAATACCAACAATCGCCATAGTAATTAACTTTTTCCTTATTAGAGTTTATGGTATATCGATTTTTAGATGAATCTTTTAAAGGAAAAGAGATTGTATCATGAAAAGTAAGAAAGTTGTATTTGTCTTTTTTTATTGTTTTGTCATTATATATATATATATATATATATCTATAATCAAATAGTAGTACTTCTTTGTTATTGGATCACGATTGATCCTTCCAATCGTCTCTCGTTGACAAATTCATCGCTCGATTGATCCTTCCACTCGTAGCTCGATATTAGATGGCATGTGTGAATGAAGATATTGAAGATGTGGTGGTTAAGGTTACGGGATCAAAAAGAGAATATATGGTCACTCAATATTGAGTCATATTTTATAGGTTCAATAGAAGAGGAAGTTAGAAAAGGTAATAGACAAACAACTACTCTTATAAAAAGCCACATTGAGGCATATTAAGGAAGAGTTGAAAAGCAAGTTTAGAAAGGAACACACATTTGACCAATTTAAGAACAAATTTAATCAATTGAGAGGGAAATAGAAGGATTTTACCAACTTGTTGAAAATGGAGACTGGATTAAGGTACAATTCAGTTACTAGTCAAATTATTGCCACAGAAGATGAATAGAAGAAGCTATGTGAGATATGTTTTAATTTGAAGCTGCATTACTTTATTTTCATTTATTAGGTTATTATTTTATAATATACTAATAATACAACTTATGATTTTGTATAAATATAAGTTTGCAAGGCAATTTAAGAAGAATGGTTGTTTTCATTAGATAAATTATGTGTCATTTTTGGAGACACAATTGCTTCTTCTTGTTCAAATCAATATCCTTCCACCAAAAGCCCTTTTATTAGTAATGACAGTGAAGAAGATAATATATCATATCAGGAGGAAGATAATTCTCAAGTAAAGAAAAAGATAAAACTTAGTATAGATGCCAAGAAAAGGAAAGTAAGAGAGAACACTTAAGTGGCATTTGCTAATGCTTTGACAATTTTTGGAGAAACCACTTAGAAAAATATTGAAATTATTGAGAAGATGAATGCAAGTCAAGTCACAATATCACATATTAATGCCACAACAGAAGTAGTTGGACAAAGTAGTATGCAAGACAATAATGAGTTACTATTGACCTGTTTAAACGTCCTTGGAGGATTTGATGTCATTGATTTTATTATTCTTATCTGTTTTCATATTATTTGTATTCCAACCAAACGGTTTTACGTGTATGCATAATCTTTCTTTAGTGCTGAACCAAACAAAATCATGCAAACACCCTCACATTCCATTACAGTACATTGAAATACATGAAATTACATTCCCTAAGATTCAGTGAACCATACGGGTTCTAAAAGTCCTACATCACTTAACAGATAGATTATTTATTTTCAAGGAACATTCCTAAACAACCAGAAGATCATACAA
>JANTPZ010101224.1:0-34088 GCA_025593235.1 Vachellia pachyceras
AATGAGAGGAGAAAATGGAGGATTATTGATTAAATGGCCTCTTGAAAAATTGTGTGGAGGAGAAAGAAACTTGGGGACCAAGTTGGAAAATGCTTGATCCACATTGAGCCACATCTCCATGTCTCATCCTAGCTGAAAAAGTTACTTTTCAGACCCCCTAGGCGTCAGATTTTGTTGGCTGGGCCTTTGCCCGGTCCAGTTACATGAACCGGTGGCATGCATTTCCATAAATTAACCTTTATGTGTGTAACTACCTTTTTATTTTCCGGAGACTTTATCTCCCACATGGCGCCATTCCCTAGGCTTACTTGCCTAGGTGGCATCATGTCCTAGCCCATAGCATCTCCGGGTTTACCTTGTAACTCGTTAGGATTCCTCGATTTGCGTGCAACACCGTAAAACGGGCTTCCATCGACCAATTTGACTTAAGGACATGGAAAAATTCTATATTTTCCCCTGATTCTCAAGCGCTTTTCAGCTCCTCAAAATTCTTCCTGGATTTTCCGTAATTAATTTTCTAAGAAAATACTTTTTCGGGCTTTTCGGGCACTGTTGTTCTCCGTACAACGAAACTGCCCGCACCGGATACCAGATAATAATTTTATTAATTACTTTATAACTCAACTAAACTTTTCTGAGTTCGAGTCTCTGGCATTTGAGGACTCCGGCTACCTCAAATAATTATTTCTCAGTCTTTTAGTCCTTTAAAAATCCTTAATTACGAAAATGCCATTACTCTTTATACTTTCCATATATTTACCAAAATGTCATTAGCTTCTTTATCTTCCTCATATTTACCAAAATGCCATCACTTTTTCTACTTTTTCTTAATTCCAACCTTACCCTGGTTGACTTTGACATTTTTGTTCAACTTTGACTTTTTGGTTGACTTTGACTTTTTGGTCAATTTTAACTTTTTGTTGACTTTTGACCAAATTGCCAAAATGTCCTTATTATTTGATGACATTTTATGCCTTAGGCCTTTTTATTAAAAAATGACCATTTTACCCTTATTATTATGCCAAATGACCATTTTGCCCTTTAGTCCTTTCAACTTAAAATCCTCAAGACTAGGGACTTAGTCGATCATCCTTTCTTGTCTGTAGGCATTTTCCTTTCTATTTTTCTTATCTATGGGGCCTTAAATCATTTTGTAACTCATCAGTTTGACCTTTATTTCCGTTTACGAAATTTGGGATATTACATGGGACGTCTTTATGCTAAAAAGAAAAGGAATGAAAGCCCATTGTGCAATGTTCATGGCTGCTAAATCTTTTTCTGTGATGAGATTTTGCTGGTCTAAGATTTCCTACTATTGGTTGATGGCTAGTGTGGTCGTGGTTTGTATTTCTAAGGCAAGGTTATTTGATGGTCAAGTTAGAATTACTACCTTGTGTCTATTCAGTGGTTTTGTACATACTATTCATCTAGGGCTTAATATGTGCTTGTTCAGTGTGAAGGTCTACACTGTTCTTATTCCGGTAAAACATTTGCATGTTCAATGTGTATTGAAGCATTGTTCGTTCTTAGGCAAGTGTGGTCACTAGTAAAAAATTATGTTATACCTGCGGAAAATTTCCGCAGGTAATTTCCTGCGGATTTAAAATCCGCAGGTAATTTTTTACTACATTTTTTGACAAAAAACATTTTCTAAAGTTTAAATGAAATTTACAAAAAATTTAAATTTTTTAAATTATCAAAAAAACTATAATTGTTTATTTTTATGTTTTTAAGCATATTTTAGAGTTATTTGTTCAATCTATTTAAACAAGAAGCTTGTAAGTAATGACATTAGTCATTGCAAAATATTTTAAAGTTTAATAAACTAGGTCTTGTGTTTTCTACATTATAATGCTGTAAAATGAATAAAATTTGTGTGTCTACATTATAATTTTTTATTCACTCCAAATTATGTGGAAATTAAATATATAATTATTTTATCAAATTGTATCAAATTATTGCTGAATTTATGGACCATCTTATCATATTAATTATTACTTTCATAAATATCATTAATTAAAATGATCATGATGGATTTCAATTATATGTATAACTAACATGGTCATGATCTTGTTGATCATTCATCATCATTCTCGCTATAGTGTGTCTCATCTTCTTAACAAATTAACTCTTATTATTATAATATAAACAAAAGATTCTTAGAAAATGGATTATACTTATTATTATATCTGATATATATATAGTGGAAAAGAGGTGAAACCTTCAAAACTAAGAAAGTATATTTGACGTAGTGCAAAATATTTGAAAGTTTAATAAATTAGGTCATGTGTTTTTTTAAGAAGAGAAATCAATGTCTATATTGTAATGTGTTAGAAGATGTGTATAAAGTTTTGGTTAGTTAAAGTGAGGGAGTATATATAATTATTTTGCTCAAGTTTTATTTAAAAAGGTAAAGTATAATTAATTTATTTTTTCAAATAAAAGTAAAGTTTAGATTTTAAAGATGTGTATTAATTTTATCTATGTATTATTAAAAAAATATGGAGCAATATTTAAGGTGTTTTTTATAATGTATATAATTTTATTATGACCTTTTTAAATTTGGAAATTTATAAATTTATATTTAATAAAATAGATTAAAACATTTATTTAGAAGGCTGAAATTTTGGAGGGATTTATAAATTGATTAAAACATTTATTTTATGAATTTTTGGAAATTTATAAATTTCTTTGATATAAATTCAAATTCTAAAGATTTTGGAGGCTAATATAAATTTTTTCACGGATTTTTTTCCGCATGCATTTTTCCTGCGGATTTGAAATCCGCAGGTATGATTACTTGCGGAAAAAATAATCCGCAGGTAACATTTCAAGTATTTTTACCCTGATCATTTGTACTCATCGTTTTCACGCCACCTTTGTTCTTTTTCTCATTCCATTCTTTCCCTCCCACGCGACTGATACATCCCCATTCCCGGCCCTTTTTGAACCCTAAAACCAGCTCCCGCGGGAGCCTCCCTTCCTCAACGCTTGCTTCCTCTGCCGGAGACCCCTCGCTTTCAACAAAGACATCTTCATGTACAGGTTTGTTTATCTTCTTGTTTATGAAAATATATTATTGTGATCAACTCTTCGATCTGTTCAAGCATATACTGTAATATTTAAGATCATACACTACGTACATATTAATGTGAAAACGGCTTAAGCCAACTTGCTCAAGGCTGTACGCCTTTAATTCATCTTTCAATTAGTTGATGTGGGATTATATTCTAACAAGGAATATATTGAGTCTGTCCTTTGATCGTGGCAACTGAAATCATTATATGATGATCAATGCCCCATTAGTTGGTGGTTTTCTCTTCTATGGAGTATATGTATATATAGGACCCAAGGCTCTAGCAAATGCCACGTAGCTGCACTCATTTGGGTCACTCATATTTAAACTAGTGATAAATGTGCCATATCTAAATATAAGACATAATTTCTTAAACATGTTTTACCTAAAAAAAATCAAATTGTACGCCCTAAAATATATTCCCTTCCATTCTTATGATAAGCATTGCGTGTTTCATAAAACGTTTTAGTTAAAATATTAATTTATCTTTTCAGTTTTATGGACTTACCATAAAAATTTTTAATTAATTAGTAATTTTTATTCAGGAAAGTGTTGAGATTTTATAAAAAACTAATTTTAATATGTGCAATGAATGGTTTGGCAATCATTGTCACAGAAACGTCAATGATTACCTATGAATGACGAGCTTCCATAATTCCACCGCTTAGAAGGTAAAAATATACAAACAAGTAACAACGCTCTCCAATTCTTGAAAACGACGTCTCACCTATTTGACACAATAGAAAGTTGAGTGGTTAGAGGAGCAAAGACACTAACGAGGATAGATGTCAGTAATTGGATCTTCATCCACAGAACGTTGCGGCATAGACTTGCTTGTAGATTGATCCGAGCTATTCTCAAAACTTGATTTACTGTTTGGATCTGTTCTATGGCCACCATTGAACAAAAATGCTGGCTGTTGAGGAGCTGGCAGAGTGACGGAGTTACTACTTATCATCACCATAATATGTCGTAATGTAGGTCTCAGAGCTGGATTTTCCTGGATACACAACAAGCTTATATGAATGCAATTAATAACTTCATTTCTTGAACACGAATCTCTTAGACTTGGATCCAGCAATTCTAATGGCTTCCCTTCCCTCCAGAGTTTCCAGGCCTGCAATTCCAATAATATATAATTAATTTGTTAATATTTTTATCTCTCTAGCTACCGTTTGAGTTTAGTATATTTACTTTGATAATATACTTACATATGTTGGCAGGTTTTCAGCACAATTTGATGCATGGAAAGATGTATTCTTTTTTCCACTAATAATCTCCAATACCATAACACCAAAACTATATATATCAGATTTGACTGAAATATGACCATGCATTACATATTCAGGAGCCATGTAACCACTACAAAATAGCACAAGTAATATTGTAAATAATCTCTATTTCTTATGATAGGAAAACTAAAATAAAAAAGTTGATTCAAGTAACTTACAAGGTGCCAACAACTTTGCTTGTGCTAGTTTGTGTTTGATCTATTCCAAAAATTTTAGCCATACCAAAATCAGATATTTTCAGATTCAAATCTTCATCCAACAGTACATTACTACCTTTGAGATCTCGATGTATAATTTTTAGTCGAGAATCTTCGTGAAGATAAAGCATCCCCCTTACAATGCCTTCGATAATCTTATAACGCTTTGACCAATTTAACTTAGCTTGGTTTTCAAGTCCTGCACGGGCAATAAGAAGCAGATTTAAATGATAAGATAAAAAATTTGATTCACAACCTCATCCAAATTGAAACCAATCAATAATAAGTAAACGAATTGATGTGTGAACGTCTATACTAGAAATATAGCAAAACCTACCGAACAAGAAATTATCCAAACTTTTGTTTGGCAAAAATTCACATATGAGTATCTTCTCTCCTTCATCCAAACAAAATCCAAGTAACCTAACAAGATTTCTGTGTTGAAGCTTTGCCATCGTAACAACTTCATTCTTAAATTCACATGCACCTTGTTGTGAACTGCTTGATAGTCTTTTAACTGCTAACTCTTGTCCACCAGGCAGAATACCCTTTGTGTAAAATAACCAATCTATTAAAATCCATTTGCAAACAAATAGTAATTTAATGATTTGAGAGTAGCGATCCCGATTTTTATGAGTGAAAAGATTTATAAACCTTGTATACTTCACCAAATCCTCCCTGTCCAAGTTTATTGTCGGGAGAGAAGTCGTTTGTGGCTGATTTGATGGTATCCAAATCAAATTGTAGGGACTCCGCACTTGAAATATCAACTACATAACCCAAAGCCAAAAAAAAATGTAGGAACTTCCATGTAAAATGAAAATTGCATGTGTATCGTGTTAAATATGAGAAGTGATATTTATCATACCAGTTTGTTCAGGAATTGAAGCGTATTTCCTTACTCTCCCTTTTAACAGCAAGAAGCAGAGCGAGACTAGCAGTAGGAATACCACTGTTGGAACAACTACGGCAATAATTATCCCAGCTGAAATCCCGGTTTTATCTGAATAAAATAAAGTAAAAGGGATAGTATTTGAATAATTTCTAGAATATTTTCAACAGGCTTAACACTTTGGATATATAAGATTAAGATTAATTATACAATTAAGATTTTTTTTTTTGAAAGAAATAATAATAACTGACCTTCGAAAGTGGATTCCGGAGTTTGGGGTGTGGATTCCGGCGAAGGAGCTGGTGGCGGAGGGGCTTCCTGATAGAAGGCCGACGTGTCATACCTTAAATAAATGGCCTTGAGGGTGGTTGCTGCTACATTTCCATAACAGCAAGTAGGCAAATTGCTAATACTGTTACGTAGACATTTGAGACAATCAATCTCAGATATATCCGATGTGCACTGCGCCATAGTATATAGAGTTTGGAAAACACTATAGTCTACCGTTTTCGTCTTAAATTTCTTGCTTCCGCCTTCCGACGCCTCTTTCGCCACCACTCTCAAGATTTCACCCAACCAGTTCATAAAGCTAACCGGGTCTGTTGCATTTGCTGTAATATAAACAATTCGGCTGGGCTGTTCTTGCATGGCGGAGAAGATATACTGACCGGAGTAACGTAACCAGCACTTGTCGTACCAACCGATGGCTGCAGTATTATTGGGGCATCTCAGAAGGATATCTTCGATTCCGTTGGAAACGCATTTCTCACAAGTCTGAACGTCGGCATCGCCTAGACATTGGAAGAGGCCGTAGACGGTGGCGTTGGAGTTGTTTTCTTGCCCGACGACGGTGGTGTTGTAAAACCCATCATCACTTCGATTGGCTTTGGATGGAAGGGAAGAAAGTAAGCGATTAACATTTGTCTGATATGTATACGAGTCTGTTGACTCTTTGCGAGTCTGTATACGAGTATGTTGACTCTTTGCTTCTCGTTCATATTCATAGATAATATACTAGTATTTTGGAATTTTCAACGCGGCATATTTAGTAGTTGGGAGTCTGTGATTAATAAGAGAGATAGAGAGATGTGGACTGGATTTGAAACCTAATACTCACTCCGTGTCAAACGGGAAGGACATCTTCTCATATGCGCCTTTGTTTAAAAAATGGATTATTGAGATTTAATGTTTTATAAGAAAACTGAGCTTTTAAGGAACGCGTGAATTGGAATATGTCCTCCATCACTTTTTGAAACTCTAGTGTTTAGCCTTAAATTTTGTTGCGACTTCTCCTGCTTCATTACATGGGCAGAATCTGGCCACAATGCCCAATTTCTGAACGTAGTTGTGGAATTAATGCATCATATGAATATTCTGAGGTCAAACTGTGATTTTCATATTCGTTTATGTTGCTTGCTTCAATTCCTGAAAATACTGGTCTTCCAAATTTTCATAATTAATCTTAATGGTACTGTAGAGTGGTTGGAAGAACATTGCATTTTTTTTTAGTGTAGAAGTCATGTTTATCTCTTGTCTTGATAGGTAGTCTAAAGCATTTTCAGCGAAAAAATGTGGTTTAAGGCATTATTTTTATAAGAAGTTAATGGATTCCAGTGGAGCATGTGAACATACCTTAGTCATAGTCTTCTACAGTGTTAGGTCGACAAAAAGTAAATCCTAAGAATAATCTTTGAAAATTCGTGAGTCACACCTAATTGAGCGTAATCTCATTGGTGCAAACCAGAAGTAATGTGTGAAAATGTGTTTGCTTCAGAGGTTTAACTTATTTCTCCATTATTATTATAATTGTTCAACAGTCATTAATAGAAACATCATTGATTACCGAGCAAAAATATACACGGTATCATATTATCCTCCACTCAAAAGTAAAAAATATACAAATAATTTGTCTTACATAGGATAGCTATTTGAAATTTTTTCTATATAAAGTTTATTTTGAAACACTAGTTTCAATCACAATCAATATTGGCACATGCGATAATGAAAGTTGATTATTTAAGCAGAAACAACAGCAACAACAAAGCATTATCTCATAATAATGGGTTAACTATATGGATCATATGCGTTAGTATGGTATATTGTAGATTATATCTCCAGATATATTATTAAAAAAACTCTCTCTATAAGCTTTAAGGATATTAGCGAGAATACAAGTCTGTAATTGGTTCTTCATCCATATAACGTTGGATAGATGTACTTGTAGCCTGATCGAGCGATTCTCAACACTTGCTTTATTGTTTGGATCTGTACCATGACCACCAATTAAAAATGGAGGCTCTTGAGGATCAGATTATGTGACGGAGTGACCACTTAGCATCACCATAATAGATTGGATTGTTGTATTAGAGCTGGATTCCCCTGAATACGTAGCAAGCTTATATGAATGTGATAAGTAAATATTTTGTAATTAAATAGATGTAGATTTTAGATATATTATATCACATTTGTAGATAATTTATATCTATTTGATTTATTTTATATGATTTTCTTCTAACTCTTAATGGTAAAATAAAAAGTAATCTTTGCATAAAATCTATTCATATCTATTTTATTTTATAGATATTATAAGACAAAGGGGAAGAATCTTCATAGATGGGGAGAACTGTCATATTAACCAAAATTTGAGCATCAAGTGAAAGGACATGAGTGGTAGATGAAGATATGGGGATCTTAACTGTAATTTTCCCTCAAGACTAGATACATAGAACATGGTTATTGTACGAAATTTGCGTCAAAGATTAAAAATAAGAAGGGAAAATGACGGAAAAAGTACATCGAAAACGGTGAATCCCAGAAAGGTGATTCTAAATTTTAAATCCCTGATAGATGATAGTACCCACCGCGTCTTTACCCAAGTTTTAAGGAAATGTCCTCACTGCCCTTGAAACAGCAGCCTTCAGTTCCTCGCGCGCCTTTGCCCAAGTTTAAAGGAAATGAAGAGACGGATTCGATTATGTTGATATTCGGATTCGATTCGGTATTTCCAAACCGTCGTATTATATTGCACGGTTTAGAAGGTGAGGACGACGCATCCACTCGAATGACTCCCTCCGCACTCAGTTGCTTCGAATATGGACTTCCAAACCGTTGGTCACAGCATCGGTTTAGAAGGTGTTGACACCGTATCCATTCGAATGATATCTATCCTTCAATCGAATGAAGAGACGGATTCGATTATGTTGATATCCGGATTCGATTCTGTATTTCCAAACCGTCATATTATATTGCTCGGTTTAGAATGTGAGGATGACGCATGAGGTCCCAGGAGTATAAAGTCCCCTCCAAAGGTGTATAAAGTCCACTTTTTACACCGTTGGGGGAAAATTCGGTTTAGAAATCTCATTCGAATGGAAAAAAAAGCACATTCGAATGACCATACTCTTTATAAACGGTTTAGAAAGCTTTAACTTCAAAATGTTGTAGCTTCCTCATTTCAACTCCAAATTTTATAAATGAGCTATCATTGGAAATCCCTTTGAGTCTAGTTTCCAATGGAACAAATTTCAGAATGATATGATTTCTGTGTTGAGAGATATTGGAAAAAAAACAAACATGGGTCAGGAATACGTATATTCCAGACATATGTTCGGTTTTTTGATGATATCTATCAATCTAGATCTTAAATTGATATGAAACCTATTCCATTTGAAACTAGACTCAAAGGGATTTCCAATGATAGGTCATTTGCAAAATTTGGAGTTAAAATGAGGAAGTTGCAGCATTTTGAAGTTCAAGCTTTCTAAACTGTTCATAAAGAATGGGGTCATTCGAATGAGCTTTTTTTCCATTCGAATGAACTTTCTAAACCGAATTTTCACCCAACGGTTTAGAAAGTCCCCTCCAACGGTGTAGAAAGTGGACTTTATACACCTTTGGAGGGGACTTTATACTCCTGGGACCTCATGCGTCGTCCTCACCTTCTAAACCGTGCAATATAATACGACGGTTTGGAAATACAGAATCGAATCCGTCTCTTCATTCGATTGAAGGATAGATATTATTCGAATGGATACGGCGTCAACACCTTCCAAACCGATGCTGCGACCAACGGTTTAGAAGTCCATATTCGAATCAGCTGAGTGCGGAGGGAGTCATTCGAGTGGATGCGTCATCCTCACCTTCTAAACCGTGCAATATAATACGACGGTTTGGAAATACCGAATCGAACCGGATGTCAACATAATCGAATCCGTCTCTTCATTTCCTTTAAACTTGGGCAAAGGCGCGCGAGGAACTGAAGGCTGCTGTTTCAGGGGCAGTGAGGACATTTCCTTAAAATTTGGGTAAATACACGGTGAGTATTATCATCTGTCATGGATTTAAAATTTAGAATCACCTTTATGGGATTCACCGTTTTCGAGGTACTTTTTTCGTCATTTTCCCAAATAAGAATGCCAAGCATTAAAAAAAATCCATATTAAAAAGGAAATAAAGAGATGCATCCATAAAAGGCACTTAAGAGCTTATAAAAAGAGCATTAAGAGGTAAAAATGTGTGTTCTTTCTCTTTGGTGACAACATAAGAGCTTAAGTTCAGATAAAGGAAGTTTGAGATATGGAGATGCTAAAGATCAGCTACACAGATGGGAGTTTGACTCTGATTATTAGTTTATTCTATCCTTATTCCTCTTTCATACATATTTTATCTTATGTTTGGTTATCTTTTATTTTGTTTGTGGGAATATTCAATTTATGTAGTTAAACCTTCATTTTGGATTATTGTAGTTTGACTATGAATCCGTGAATAATAATTTCAATCTTTAATTACTTTAATGTTATATTTTTTATTCAATTGTATGATTAATTGTCTTGAAAAATGAAAATTTTGATTGGGACAGATTTTGATGTATTAAATGAGCATAGGGATAGGAAATTTAAACTATGCGTTTAATTGAATTGTGTAGGATTGAGTTTTATAACTTAATTTGCTTGTAGGATAAGAATATGCCTACATCTACAGGTCGTACATAGTCACATTAGGCCTGCACTTTTTTTAGTCTAATTATATAATCATCTAAGGAATTAGATATTAATTAACATAACTAGAATGTCTTTTAGTGAGTCGGAAGCTCCTTTTAGGTGATTAAGAGTCATAGACTAGTAAATATAATCTTAATTGCAATTAAGGGAAGAAATTAGATATTAAAAAATAATCAAATCTATAATAATCCAAGTCACTCTTTAAGATCCAGAATTACCTCTAGCTTCAATTATAATTTATTCTTCTAGTTTGATTTTTGTTTTATTTTAATATATATGCGTATCTCACTCAATTTAAATGAAAATGTAATGTCATTACTCAACTTAGTTGGTACCGAATTCAGATATAGACGATTCTCTATTCACTTTTTATTACTTAATACGGTCATGGATCGGACTTACGAAATTATTGGTTGACATTTGTTGTTGGGGAGAATCCATTTAATAACTTCATTTCTTAAATATGGACTGGACTTGAGCCGTACGTAAAACTCTGATGACAAAATTCATGTTGGAGGGTAATCTGTTCTCGTAATTTACCAGTATATTATGGTTAAAATTTTAATTTTTTTAATAATTTTACTCTTTTTTAATACTGTCAACACCAATTATTTCTTGATTTCCTTGATCATGGTCATGAAAAACGCTATACAATGAATAAATACGAATCGATGATTATCAAATTACCAAATAATTAATTTATTTTATCTATTTTTTGACAACATTCAATTTATTTAAATTCTAAGCCCCGTTATAAACACGACAATGAAGACCTGCAAGTTTTCGAAGTCTTTATTCATTGTCGTTCATTAGACTCTTCCTTACGTGTCCAATTTGAACTCCATGGGTCATGATGAATGCCCCGATCAACTAATATTATTGTCAGGTTGATTAACAGAAATCGTTCAAGTGATTGTACTGTATGCTGTGAACGATAACAAAAATCTTAAATTTCATTAAATATGTTTTAAAATTTAATAACTTTTCAATTCTAATCTTATTTAAAATTCACTGCACCATATTGATAAGTGAATATTTTGTAATTAAATATATGTAGATTTTAAATATAGTAGATCTCATTTATGGATATTTTATATCTATTTAATTTATTTTATATGATTCTCTCATAAATTTGAGTGCTATAATTAAAAAATTAATCTTTCTAGAAAATCTATACATAAGTACTTTTTTTTTGTAGATATCATAAGATAAAGCAGAGATGGGGTCAGAACCGTAATATCAGCCAAAATTCGAACAATATGAAGGAAGGATGTGCATTGGCGGTTGAAGAAGTGGGGATCTTAATTGTAATCTTCTCTGAAGACTAGAAGCATAGTGTGGGGTCATTGTATGTAATTTGTGTGAAATCTTAAAAGCAAGAATATGGACCCGAAATATAATATATATATTTATATTAAAAAGGAAATAAAGAGATGTACCCACTCAAGAGCTTATAAAAAGAGCATTAAAAGGCAGAAAGACGTGTGTTCTTTTTATTTGGCGGCAACACAAGAGCTTGAGTTCAAATAGAAGGAGGTTTGAGACACAAATGTGAGTTCAACTCTGATTATTAGTTTATCCTTTTCTTCACCTTCTTTTCTATTTCTTTTATATACTTTTTTGGTTAGCTCTTATATTATTTATGAGAATATTCAATCTATGTAGCTAAAACTTCATTTTCGATTATTGTAGTTTGATTATGAATTAGTGAATGATAATTTCAATCTTTAATTGCTTTAATGTTATATTTGTTTATTCAATTATATGCTTGACTGTCCTAAAAAATAAAGAATATGATTGGGATAGATTTTGGTGTTATAAAGGAGCATGGGAATAGGGAATTTAGACTAGACCTTTAATTTCAATTGTGTAGGATTTTATAACTTAATTTGCTTGTGGGATAGGAGTATACCTATCAGCCCTACATAGTCACATTAGACCTACACTTTATTTAATCTAATTATTTAATCATCTCAGGAATTAAATATTATTTAACATAATTAGAATGCCTTTTAGTGAGTCGGAAGAGCCATTTAGGTAATTAAAAATCCTAGACTCGCAAATATAACTTTAATTGCAATTAAGGGAAGAAATTAGATGCTAAGAAGTAATCAAGACTATAATAATCCAAGTTACTGTTTAAGATCTAGATCACCCTTAGCCTTCGTTATAATTTGAATTTAATTTATTCTTCTAGTTAGATTTTTTCTACTTTTATTATATCTATGTGTTTCGCTCAACTTAAATAAAAGTGTAAGGTCATTGCTCAACTTAGTTAGTACTAAATTCTCTTGAAAACAATACTATACCTACCTTTTATTACTTGATACAGCCGGTGCATCTGTGGAGTTATGAGTTCGCATTTTGTGCCTATCACATGAAAATAAAGTCAATGTGTAATAAATTTAGGTTAAAACTATGTTTTTTCTGTTCCACAATATAAATTACTTTAACTAATTCATCATAAATAAGAAATGATAGTTAACTCATTAAAATATTTTCACTAGTAAAAAAATATAATATACCTGCGGATTTTGAATTCCGCAGGAAAAATACCTGCTGAAAAAATCCGCAGGTATTTTTCCTGCGGAATTCAAAATTTATTTATTTTTAAATAAATAAATTTATTTAAAAAAATTTAAAAAATTACTTATTTTTAAATGAATTCCGCAGGTAATTATTTATTTTTAAAAAATTTAAAAAAAGATTACCTGCGGATTTTTTTCCGCAGGTAATTATTTATTTTTAATGGGATTATACTGATTCGATTATTGTAAATTATCAAATATTCATATATATACAAAAAATCAAACTCATTGTATTCTACCATAAGAATCTATAGGGAATTTACTGGGAAAATATTACTAAATTGAAATATTTTTTAAAAAAAAATTTCAAATTTTCCTGTGGATTTTCCTGCGAATTTATTAGCTGCGGATTTTAGTTGCTGCGGATTTGAAATCCGCAGGAAAAAAATTTCTACGAACCTTATACCTGCGGATTGAAATCTGCAGAAATTTTTTTTCCTGTGGATTTTTAGACAAAATCCGCAAGAATAAAACATTTTTTTGGTAGTGTTTTCTCCCCTTAATCAAAATAGTTTCCAATTTTACCTATATTAAATGAGGCTTTAAATGAGAGAGAAATCTACAGCGAATCACATTTAATCGTTAATTAAAGGGATAGTACTAAAAATGAGCATAATTATCCTACGAGTGACTTATATCGTGGATTAAGTCATTCTTCTATAAGTGATTTATATTTTAGACCGGAGGAAGTGTAAGTATTCACATAAAAAAATTAATAACATGACTTATAAATAGAACCGAATAATTCTCTCTTTACCCTATAAATAAAATCAAAGGAGTATAAAAGGCATAGTTTAAAGCATTATTATTTTTAGGGTTAATGGGTAAATTTGCACCTGAAGTATCCACAGCGTTGTAATGATTGTCTTGAAGTTTTTTTAAGAGATAACATTACCTTAAAAGTATAAAAAATGGTGAATGTCAATGTTGGAGTTTTTCCATTATAGCCACTTCATTCTTAAATTCTGGTACACCTTGTTTGGAACTGCTTGATAGTCCCTTCACCGCTAACGTCCACCAGGTAAAATACTCTGCATTTAAAGTAACCAACTATTTAAATAGATTTATAAACAAAAAAAATGAAGGGCACCAGGTAAAATACCATGGTTTTAGCATTTTTGCATTCATTTTAAATGTTGATTAGTATTTTTGCACATTCTAATAGTATATAGTGCTGAACACACTTTTTGTAATAGTTCATTGGTATTTTTGTACCTTAAACTTATTACAATTGTTAACAGAAACATCATTGATTACTGAGCAACAATATGTATGATAAAACTTTCATATATTGTCTTCCACTCAAGGTAAAATATACAAATAACTTGTCTTACATACTACACCTATTTCCACTATATTGTTTTTCGAAATAACTTTTCCGGTTTGATTTCAATCTTTATTGACGGAACAATACCGAGTTGAGTATTTAAGTAAACAAGGATATTAGCGAGGATGCAAGTCAGTAATTGGATCTTCATCCACAGAACGTTGCATAGACTTGCTTGTAGATTGATCCGAGCCATTCTCAAAACTTGCTTCATTGTTTGAATCTGTTCTATGGCGACTAATGAAAAATGGAGGTTCTTGAGGATCTGATAATGTCATGGAGTGGCTACTTAGCATCACCATAATGGATTGTATTGTTGGTCTTAGAGTTGGATTCTCCTGAATACACAACAAGCTTATATGAATGCATTTAATAACTTCATTTCTTGAACAAGAATCTCTTAAACTAGAATCCAGTAATTCCAATGGCTTCCCTTCCCTCCACAGCTTCCACGCCTGCAATAATTCCAATCATATATAATTAATTATATTCGTTAACATTTTGATCTCTCTGGCTACCATCAAAGACTACTTGCCTTTGGTAATATACTTACATAGCCTAGTAGGTCTTCAGCATAACTTGATACATGGAAAGATGTATTTTTCTGGCCACTAATAATCTCCAACACGAGGACACCAAAGCTATATATATCAGATTTGATTGAAATATGACCATTCATTGCATATTCTGAAGCCATGTACCCACTATAAAAAAACACATATTCTATGATAAGTACTCTCTTTTATCTAGTTCATTGTAAATTATGATGCAAAACAATTGGCATGAAATAATTAACTTACAAGGTGCCGACAACTCTACTTGTGCTTGCTTCTGATTGATAAACTTCAAAAATTTTAGCCATACCAAAATCAGCGATTTTTGGATTCAAATCTTCATCCAACAAAATATTACTAGCTTTGAGATCACGATGTATAATTTTCATTTGGGAATCTTCATGAAGATAAAGCAACCCCCTTACAATGCCTTCAATAATCTTATAACGCTTTGACCAATTCAACTTCCCTTGGTTTTCAAATCCTGTATGGCCAATAAGATAAAAAATTTGATTCACATACTTACCCAGCCAAATTCGAACCAACTAATAACAAAAGTTATATGATCAATGAGTGAGAGATATGTGTAACCAAATGCATAAAATAATTTTGCAAACCTACCGAACAAAAAATTATCCAAGCTCTTGTTGGGCAAGAATTCATATATGAGTATCCTTTCTCCTTCATCGAAGCAAAATCCAAGTAGCCTTACAAGATTTCTGTGTTGAAGTTTTGCCATCGTAATAATTTCATTCTTAAATTCCCCTACACCTTGGTTTGAACTGCTTGATAGCCTTTTTACGGCTAACTCTTGTCCACCGGGTAGAGTACCCTTCATAAGGAATAACCAATGTAATCAAAATCCATTGCAAACAAATATTAATTTTATAAGTTTGAGCAGAGTGATCTTATGTTTTTTATGTGAATTGCATATATATACCTTGTACACTTCACCAAATCCTCCCTGACCAAGTTTATTGACAGGAGAGAAGTTGTTTGTGGCTGATTTGATGGTATCCAAATCAAATTGTAGGGACTCTATACTTGAAATATCAACTACATAACCAAAAACAAAAATTTTAAAAAAAATTGTGGGGATTATGATATTATTCATCCAGCAAGGAACTTCCATGTAGAGTTAAAATTGCGTATGTACCAAAATTAAACATGAGAGGTGCTATTTATCATACCAATTTGTTCAGGAACTGAAGTGTATTGCCTTACTCTCCTTTTTAACCACAAGAAGCAGATCGAGGCTAGCAATATGAATATCGCTGTAGGAACAACTATGGCGATAATTATCCCAGCTGAAATCCCGCTTTTGCTCTTATTTGAATAAAATACTCGCTCTGTTATCTCACACACACAACACAAATAACAGAATTAGATAGACAATGTTTTTGTTAAAATTGATGAAAGACAGTAAATATATTAAATATATTTAATTTAAAAATGGTAGAGAAATTGATTGAAAACATTGTGACTTTAGGCTCAATAATGTAATCTAGTTAACCATTCAAAACTTTTAATTGGACTGGCCATAGAATTTACTCACCAATTCGATCACTAGTCAGACTTGCCAAACCAGATTGATATTTATCATTAGGTCCCTACAAGAATAATTAAATAATAAAATGTTCTAAAGATTGCCAAAATTACCATTAAATCTCAGCAAGATTGACAAAATTATCATAAGATCCCAGCTGTTTAGATTGTTAATGGAGGTAGGGACTGTTGTTAATATAGCTTCCGAGGTTATTAATGACAATTGCATGACAAACTCTGAAGTCCCAAGAGTTCCTGCCGCCAAAGTTGTTAACAGAGGCAGCAACTATTGTTAATATAGCTTCCGAGATTGTTAATAACAAACTCTTAGGTCTCAAGGGGTCTTTTTATGATTAATTCCCTAGCAGTTGCCATTAACAACTTCATCGGCCGTAAATAACAATCGGACCAGCCAACATTAACAACCTTTGGGACGTGATGATAATTTTGTCAATATGTAGAACCTTTTGTTTATTAATTCTTCTTATTGTGACTTAATGGTAAATTTCCCCTCTAAACACACGTGATTGAACTTGGAATCCATTAACTACGTACTTTAGACAAGTATTTTTTTTTTTTAAATTGTGGAAGTGATAGTAACATACCTTTGGGAGTGGATTCCGGCGAAGGGGCTGGTGGCGGAGGCGCTTCCTGGTAAAAGGCGTACGTTTCATACCTTAAATAGCAACTGGGCTTGAGGGTTACTCCACCGACTTTTCCATTACAGCAAGTAGGCAAATATCCAATACTGTTACGGAGACAGTTGAGACAATCATTCTCAGATATATCCGATGTGCACTGCGCCATAGTATATAGAGTCTGGAAAACATTATAGTCTACTGTTTTGGTCGCAAATTTCTTGCTTCCGCCTTCCGACGCCTTTTTCGCCACCACTCTCAAGGTTTCACCCAACAGCTTCATAAAGCTAGTAGTGTCTGTTGCATTGCCGGTGTTAAAAAGAATTATACTGGGGTCTTCTTCCATTTTGGAGAAGAAATACTCGTCGGAGAAGCGCACCCAGCACGCGTCGTACCAACCGACGGCTCCTGTATTATTTGGGCATTTCTGAAGGAGATCTTTGATTCCGTCGGAAACGCATTTCTGACAAGTCTGGACGGTGGCATTTCCCAGGCACTGGAGGCGGCCGTAGACGTTGGTGATGGAGTCGACGACCACGGTGGTGTTGTAAACCCCGTCACTTCGATCGGCGTTGGAGGAAAGGAAAGAAAGTAAGCGATTAAGACTGGTCCTGAATGTGCTGTTCTGGGCATATGTTGTACTCGAACAAGGGTAGGCAGTCCGTCCTTTGAATAAAAGAATCACAAGGCAAAGAAGAAGAAAGAGCTTTGGAGAATTCATGAAGCCAAGCATTTTGAGACGATGATTGTCGTTTCATAACATGAGTCTCACAATTCATCTTGCTTCTCATATATTTATTTATTCCCTCGTAAAAGTTTTAATTAACTCTATTAAAAAAAATTAATTGATTGATATATTTATTATTTTTTAAACTAATTTATTTTATTTATAAATTAATATAGGAAATAATATATATCCCATAATACACTTTATAACTAAATAATTTATTTAACTTTTGTCTAATATTAAGTACCGGAGAAATTATTTTGGAATTTTCATCATATTTTAGAATTGGGTAATATTTGATAAATTAAAACTTAAAAGAGATGTGGACTGGTCTTGAGCCGTACGTAATACTCCGATTACAAAATTCATGTTGGAGGGTGATCTGTTCTCGTGGTTTACTAGCATATTATGGTTAAAATTTTATTTTTTTAAATAATTTTACTCTTTTTTAATACTGTCAATACCAATTATTTCTTGATTTCCTTGATCATGGTCTTGAAAAACGCTATACAATGAAGAAATATAATAGATGATCATCAAATTACCAGATAATTAATTTATCTCATCTATTTTTGACAAAATTCAATTTATTTAAATTGGAAGCCCCGTTTTAAACACGACAACGAAGACCTGCAAGTTTTCAAAGTCTTCATTCATTGTCGTTCATTAGACTCTTCCTTGCGTGTCCAATTTGAACTCCACGGGGTCATGATCAATGCCCCAATCAACTAATATTATTGTTAGGTTGATTGACAGAAATCGATTAAGTGATTGTACTGTATGCCCGTGAACACAAAATCTTAAATTTCATTAAATATATTTTAATATTCGATCACTTTTCAATTTTATTCTTATTTAAAATTTATTGTACCATATTGATTACTGTAATTTTCTCTAAAGACCAGAACATAATGTGGTGTCATTGTACGTAATTTACGCCAAATTTTAAAAGTAATAATTTGGACCAGAAATATAATATATATTTATATTAAAAAGGAAATACGCCAAAAGCTTATAAAAAGAACATTAACAGACAAAAATAGGTGTGTTCTTTTTCTTTAGTGGCAACACAAAAGCTTGAGTTTAAATGGAAGGAGGTTCAAGACTTGGAGATGCATAAGATTAGTAGCACGAATGGAAGTTCGGCTCTGATTATTAGTTTATCCTTTTCGTCATCTCCTTTTCTATTTCATTATTTATCTTTTGTTTGGTTAGCTCTTATATTGTTCATAGGGATGTTCAATCTATATAACTAAACCTTCATTTTGGATTATTTTAGTTTGATTATGAATTAGTGAATGATAATTTCAATCTTTAATTGCTTTAATGTTATATTTGTTTATTCAATTGTGTGCTTAACTATCATGAAAAATAAAGAATCTGATTGAAATATATTTTGGTGTTCTAAAGGAGCTTAGTAATGGGGAATTTAGATTATACCTTCTATTTGAATTGTGTAAGATTAAGTTTTATAACTTAATTTGCTTGTGGGATAGGATTATACTTACTTGCTCGATCTACATAGTCATATTAGGCACGCACTTTATTTAATCTAATTATGTAATCATATAAGGAATTAGATATTACTTAACATAATTAGAATGCATTTTTTGTGAGTCGGAAGACCCGTTTAGGTAATTAAGAATCCTAGACTAATAAATATAACTTTAGTTACAATTAAGGGGAGAAATTAGATACTAAGAAGTAATCAAGACTATAATAATTCAAGTTGCTACTTAAAATCTAGAATCACCCTAAGCCTTAGTTATAGTTTAAATTTAATTTATTCTTCTAATTAGATTTTTATTCTATTTTTATTATATATCTACGTGTTTCGCTCAACTTAAATGAAAGTGTAAGGTCATTGCTCAACTTAGTTGGTACCAAAATCCTTGTGGGAACAATACGTTACTCACTTTTTATTACTTGATACTACCGTGGACTTGCAAAGTTATTAGTTCACATTTTGTCCCCAACAATTATAAATCTATTTCACATAAAAAATAAGTATGAATATCTTTCCACTTTATCTTACAATATCTACAATATAAAATAGCTATGAATAAATTTTCTAGAAAGATTACTTTTTTATCCTGGCACTCAAATTGTTGGGACTCTACGGTAGAAATATCAGCTACGTAACCTAAAACAAAAATAAAAAAAATTGTGGGGATTATGATATAATTTATCCAGCAAGGGACTTCCATGCATGTAGAGTTAAAATTGCGTATGTACCAAAATTAAACATGAGATGTGATACTTATCATACTAGTTTGTTCACGAACTGAAGTGTATTCCCTTACTCTCCTTTTTAACCGCAAGAAGCAGATCAAGGCTAGAAATATGAATATAGCTGCTGGAACAGCTATGGCGATAATTAATTATCCCAACCGAAATCCTACTTTTGCTTTTATTTGAATAAAATACTTGCTCTGATGATATATATACATATATATAAAACACAAATAACCAGATAAAAAATTTAGTTAAAATTCATTATAGATAATAAATATATAAAAATATATTTAATTTTTAATTTATATGGGAAGAGGAGTTTGAATGAAAAGGAATTGGGAAGGAAAGAGATGAAGTGTTATAACATGTGAGTATATATTATAATTTAATTAAACCATACAACATCAATCATTCATATATAATTATGAAAAGAATAATATTTAATTAAAAATGCATTAATTCACAGGTAAAAGGAATTTTTATGCATAAACCACACATAATTTAACAAAATAAAGGGTTAATAAAGCATAATTACAATGGATAGCTATTTTTTAACTCAAATTAAGACAATGTAATTTTAGACTCAATAATATATATATATATATATATATATAGCAACCGGGTCAAGTAGTTCAAGACTTGTGACTGGACCGGTCAAGAGAATTGGTCATCCCTCCACTGGTCCGCGGGTTGGGTTATGTAATGGTTTAATTATGGATGAACTATGCACTGTAGAAAAGTGTATAACGTTTTTTTTTTTTTTTGTAGAAGGGATTGTAATAACAGACCATTGGGGGTGGATTCCGGCGAAGGAGCTGGTGGCGGTGGAGGCGCTTCCTGGTAAAAGGCATACATATCATACCTAGTGTAGCAGCTGGGCTTGAGGATATCTCCGCCTACATTCCCGTGACAGCAGTTAGGCAACACCGCGTGCACTGTGTCATAGTATATAGAGTTTCGAAAACATTAGTCTACTTTTTTTGTCGCAAATTTCTTGCTTCCTCCTTCCGACTCCTCTTTCGTAACCACTCTCAAGGTTTCACCCAACAGCTTCATAAAGCTCGTCGTGACCGTGGCATTGCCGGTGTTAGCAAGAGTTATATATCCTGGGGTCTTCCATTTTGGAGAAGATATATATATACTGGTCGGAGTAACGCAAACAGCACTCGTAGTACCAACTGATGGCTGATGTATTATTGGGACATCTCTGAACGATATCTTTGATTACGTCGGAAATACATTTTTGGCAAGTCTGAACGTCGGTGTCACCGAGGCACTGGAAGATGCTGTAGACGGTGGCGTTCGGGTTGTTTTCGTGGTCGACTGTGGCGTTGTAAAACCCATCACTTTGATTGGCTTTGGAGGGAGGGGAAGAAACCAAGACAACCAAAAAAAAAAAAAAAGACTTTCATCACCACTTTTAACAGTGGCAAAAAATAAAAAAAGTTGCCGATCAAGGCATAATTCCAACTTTTTTCGCTCGCTATTGAAGGTAAAAAATTTAATATATATTTCATTTGTAAAATTTTGTATTAAAAATAATATTTATTTAAAAAATAAAAATTATGAAATTAATAATATATTAAGTGTATAAAAATTATTATCAATCAATAATATACTTATATATTAAATAATAAACACATACATTAAAATTATCATCCAATTTACTGTTAGTTTCTTATAATATTATATATTACATATATAGATATATGGATAAATATATATACATAAATGTGTGTGTAAGTGTCTATAATTTATTATATAGTAAAATATTATATTATATATATATGTGTGTGTTTAAAGTATGTAAAATCATTGCTCAATTGGTAAAAGCTTACATGTACGCCCAAGGGGTTGAAGGTTCTCTTCTTTTAGAAGGCAAACTTTCATATTTATCAGCCGGTGGCACAAGGTAGTGTGAGATAGCAACATATGACATATATATATGTGGTGACATGTGGTGTGTAGATAATAGTGGTGATGTGGCAATCGTCAGTAACATGGTACTGGCTAGTGATTATGTTCTTATCACTGGAGTAATTAGTTTTTAATAATTATGAAAGTATTGGCGGTGACTACTTTTTTGTTGTAGCCAAAGGGTACCTTCAGCGATGACTTTTACCCTTTAACAGCAGTGGCGGAGTCAGGACCTTGTAGCAGTGGGGGCAATTTTTTTATTTTCAAACAAATGAAACAAGCTTGCTAGTATAAATACTTTAAGTGGTTTAAATCTTAAAAATCAGTGGGTGCATAATAAAAATCTAATGATTATTTACAAAGATATAAAAAAATGAGTGGGGGATTTGCCCACTCTCAATCACATATGGCTTTGCCACTGTTAGGCGGCAACTTATTTTTATCGCGGCCAATACTTTCAACGGTAATCATTACAATTGTGTAGTGCAAGCGCTTAAGTGGCGATTTTTATAGCGATAATTTGTGTAGTGCAAACGATTAAGATTTTTCTGAAATGTGCTGTGATCTGGGCATATGTTGTAGGTGAACATTTGTAAGTTTGGCCTTTGATTGTATTAGCAATCAAAAGGATCATACGGCAAAGAAGAAGAAAGGATTTTGGAGAATCCATGAAGCGATTTTAAAAATTGCCGTTTATTAGACTCTTGCCTTCCGCGTCCAATTTGAGAAATATAAATATATGATCATCAGATTAAAAAAAAATTAATTTATTGTATCAATCTTGTTGACCAAATTTTTTTATTTAAATTTTAAGCGTTTTTTAAAAAATACGGCAAGGAAGACCAACGCGTTTTCAAAGTCTTCGTTAATAATTGCCGTTTATTAGACTCTTGCCTTCCGCGTCCAATTTGAACTCCATGCACCCCGCGTCAACGTCGAAATCAATTAATAATAATGTCAGGACATTTGTTAAACTTCTAAAATGATTTTTAAAAAGTAAATAGAAATAAAATTTTTCTCACATACTTATGTAAATTGTGTAAAATTATTTTCTAAAAGCTGATTAGTAAAAATTGATTAAGTAAATATTATTATTGTTTAGACTTATTTGTAAAAATCGATTAGTTAATATCCCATTTGATTCATGGAGTTCATGAGTATGCAATGAAATATAATGTAATTGAATGATAATTAAATAGCTTTTGTTTGGTATGTTATTAAAAAAATCATGAAATGATTAAAAATGAATGATATAAATATTTAAATATTGATTTATCTAATATACACGTGCCCACATGTTAATTTATACAAGTTGTAATTCGGATTACACAGTTAAAGTTATACAACGAGGATTATTTGATTTATGTAATTTGTTGTAATCAAAATTACATTCAATTGCATTAATTATTAAGCCAATCAAACAATGTAATCAAGATTAAATGTAACTTATCCACGTGAAGGAATTAGTGATCTTACACCTAGTGGCTACTGAAGAGTATGATACTTAGTGGACGGTGGAAAAACCACATCCTAATAATAATCTTTGACTTTGAAAATAAGTTACCAGAGATATCCCAACTGGAATGTTTTGAAACTGGGTTCGCTTCACCATGAGGATACTGAGGCATGGGTTAAAGTGTATAGAAAATGATTCATCCCATTTAAAAAATTTCATAGCTTTTTATGAAAATACATTATCGTCATCAACTCTCTCTTCACGCGTATACCATTAATTATTTTTTTTTATCATATACATTATTTGATAGATACATAGCTCAATCCTCCCATCCTATTTATACATAACATTTTCTCTCGTAGGATTGATCATAAATACAACCAACAATTTAACTGTCTAAAAATTAAATGCACAGTTCCTTTTTTTACCCTGAAATTAATTATATGTCTCTCTTATGTTTTTCACCAATTCCCTCCCATCTCTTTTCCACTTGTAAATAAAGGTATATTTGAGAAAAAAAGTAAATCTCTTGTGTATTTATTGCTTTTAACCAATCTTAACCACATACTTGTCTTGTATAATATAGGTGGCTAGATTGATGGGAGTATTTCTATCAGCGAAATTGCTCAAGATTATATGCTTGTTTAACATCAACCTCAGTCATAGCCTTCTGATTACTATAGCGCACGGTCGGGGGAAAATGAATACTAAGACTAATTAATCACGTTGAAAATTCGTGAGAGACACCAAATTGATGATTCGTAATCTTATTGGTGCCAATCAGAAGTCATGTTTGAAAGCGTGTTTGCTTCACATATAGCTTGTTGCTCATTCATTTTTGGGTTCAAAGAACTTGAATCCAACCAAAACCACGCAGCATTGTCAATCAAATGAAATTTCCAACGTTGGTTGCGGAAGTCGTCTCACAGTCACACAGAGATAAATGCATCTTGAAATTCGTAAAAAACATATTGAAATCTATAAATTCTTTTCAGATTTCGTAACTTTTTTTTTTAGAATCCGTAAACTCATTTCTCCCATATTCCCAAACACACTTATGGACCGTTGAATTATCTGCCTTCATTGATAGATACGTACGTGACACGTCTAAGCCTCATAAATACGACAGTGAAGACCCTCGTTTCCAAGTCATCTTTTATTATTATTGGTTAACATAAAACTTTTGTATAATTAATAAAAACCTGATTATTAAATTAATGGCCCCCTAATTATTAAATTAATGAACTCTTGGGCCAAACACAGTAAAAATAGATACAGCGTACGTACTGCATGTACTTCTAGTTGAACAAGCCATGATTGTCTCTTACATTGCTATAAATTAAGGTACTTTAAAGCATCACCATTATTTTCTTATCAGAATTAGTTCCAGTAGAGAGCATAATGTGAATATGAACCTTAGTCACAGTCTTCTCATAGATTACTATATATACAGTGTCCTGTGAAAAGAATATATCCAAAGAACCCATGCGACAAGGCAACCATTGAAGACTCTCCTTTTCAAGTCTTCCTTTAGCCATTTCAAGCACTTTCCTTCCTCATTACACCAAGAATTACTATATTAAACCAAGAATTACTATGATTTAACTATAAAAAACAATAAGAATTTAATGTTACCAGACATTATAGTTGTTGTGGGACTATTTATTATCGATCTCTTTTTCAGTATCTTGCAGTAATTACCTTATAATTTTATCATATAATCTTCGGTGTTCTAATTTAAAATATATTATCATATTTTTTTAATATAAAATTCAATTAATTCTTTTAGGAGATCAAAAACTAAAAATATTATATATTTTTTAAAATATTCATGTGTATTATTAAATTATATATAAGTTTATAAATCAACTTTAAAAAATGATAAATATATCAATTAATTAATTTCCTTAATGTCTCCAAAAATAATTAGTTGACTCTCATACCAGGGAGGCAATGCATTATTTATTTTGTAAAGGTTCTTCCTTCTCGTGATATTTTTTAACGCTGTATTTTTCTGATCGATTACAAAATTGACTTTCTGAACCGTGAGCAGTGAAGCAATCACATACGCTCCACAGTGGAATTTGCAAGTCCAAGAGATGAACAAGAGTAATTGGAGCGAGCGAGAGACGCAGATCATCATTAACAACAACAAAAACGAAATGAAGCTCTTTAGAACTGATCCCCCTCTCTCTGTTTTCACGACCTTCATTATCGTCCTTGCAGTGATCATAAACAGTAATAGAGCATCAGCCCAATATGACGAATATCATGGCTGCCGAAATACCACCTTTTTCTCTTCCAATAGTATATCAAACCAATCTCCACCATCTCCTTTCATGGATTATTTAGATGAAACTAGCATATACTCCCCTACTCGATGGGCGGGGAGCATTTTTTTAATTAAAAACCATCTCTCTCCCACTGGCTATTCATTGCTTAATTGAGATCCTGTTCAATTCAAATAAGAAACAAAATATTGGAAAAAATATAGTTACATTATTTTTAATATGTACAAAAAATCTATTGAATTGCAAGATTCATGAATCAATATCAAATGTAAAATATATAAAAAGTAACACTATTTATAAAGTATCAACAATTATTTTATTTCATTGAATCCAGTTCGTTAGATATGGTTTCTGGTTAAAGAGGAGTATAGCATGCTGACTTGTCAAATTGCAAAGGATTATAACGATTTATACAACTTCGTAGTTGATCCCCAAGAAATGTTTGGCATTGAAAACAGTGTGAAAAGGGATGGGTCAATCAAAAGGGGATTTGGTGACTGGCAATGAAATGGGATGGTTTGCAAAGAGATTCTTTTCCATACCAGTCTGCTCAATAAAACAGTCATAAACTATTCAGAATTCTGTAACTATAATAGAAAAAAATAGAGGGGATGGGTCTGGGGAGGGCATGGCAATTAATTGTGGATGCAAAGGAAAAGACCCCTTCATTTCCAAAACATACATGCATTTCTAGTTTCAGAATTCCAGTTTCACATCTCCCATCTCAAATAAACAATTCATTTTAAGAAGAAAACAATTCACATGATAGCTTTAGCCAGTTCAGCTTCAAGTTTGTCAAATGCAGGTGAACCAAACCCCTGATAAATAGTTATGTCAGTTCTTCTCCATGTGGAAAAATAGAATTTAAATATAATAATATGACAGTTGAAACAAAGACTTAAGATTAAAGAGATCATTCTTACAAGGTGTCAGCCATGCAAAAAAGCATACATTAAAGCAATTTTTATTTTAAGGCTCTAAATACACTGTCCATTTCTCAATTTTTGAATCAATTATTAAGCAAGATTGTAGGGGTTTAATTTCAATCTAAATCAACGTGTCAATTATATTTGTATTTAAACGATGTACACCCACAACATCAGCTCAACAAAAAATTCATAAATTTTCTTGAACATATTTATTCTTTTTATCACTTTTAAAAGTTTAACCACACTTGAAATCCTATTCAATAGCTTACTCTGACATTTCCCTTGTGGCCTTGATAGAAAAGATGAAGAGATACGTACACGTGGACAATTCCTCACGATACATGTTACAACCCCACCAACAGAATCACCTTTCACCCGGACAGCATCTACAGCAGCTATCATCTTCTCTGCATATTCTGGGTCTGGGCATCGGACAATGTTACTTTCGATCTAGAAAAGATCTCTGTTTCGCTTTCAAAATCTTCCTCCATGTTCCGAAGAAAGTATTGGGTTTTCTCGCAGGAGGAAATTGGGTTGGTAATTGTAGGAGGCAAACCACGAACTCGATCCCCTTGATAGCAAACAAAAGTAATCACCCTAAACAACCCAAAAAAGCTTCCAGCAATCACGTTGAACAAAATCATCTAACGCAGTTTAACATCAAAAAGCTGCCAAAAATGCGAAAATTCCTTCATACACAAGGGAAGAGACTCTCATAAAGACGCGAAACTTAAACCCCGGCAAGTAAGAATACCGCCTTTTCCAAAGTCAGTGATATATTACACCTTGACAGAGCTGCGTGAGATAGCGTCAGCCCAGATCCACCATAAACTAAGAAAGACAAGGTAACCACAAATTCATCCCTTTAATAGTAAACAAAAGTAATCGCCATAAACACAGTGAACAAAACCTCGAAACGCAAGGCAACTGCAACAAAATCAAAATAATAAACCCATAAATTAGACCTATCTAAAACAATCACATGAGTAAAGCCAAAAAGAACAACAATATCTGTTAACAATCACAGCCCAAAAATATCAAACATAAATTAAATAAACCCAAGAAAGATAAGGCAACTACAAAAGTAATCACCATAAACAAAATAAGACCCTATGAGGCCTTCAAACAACATACAAGCAAGCAATAAAATACAGGCAACCACAGTGAATAAAACATAGAAACGTGAGGCAACTACGAACTCAATCCCCTAAACAGCAAACGAAAGTAATCATCCTAAACAACCACAAAAAGCTTCTAGCAATCATGGTAAACAAAATCATTTAACGTAGTTGAACATCAAAGCCGCCAAAGATGCGAAATTCCTTGATACATAAGGGAAGAGACTCAAAAAGATGCGAAATTTAAACCCCCAGCAAGTACGAATACCCTTTTTTCCCAAAGTCGGTGATACATTACATCTTGACAGAGCTGCCCAGATCCACCAGCCTGCAGCATCACAGCAACCAACCCGGAACGGAAAGAATGGATAGACGTCGGCGTTATTGGAGAGGAACGCAACTGGAAACAAACAACGCGTTGATGGAGAAGGATAGGGAGGGAAGGGTTATAACTTAGAAGCAAGAACACGAGAAGATGGGGAGGCAAAATTCCGGCAAAAAACGATGGGGAGGCAAAAAGGGATAGAGTGAGTCCCAAGGTTTCTTGTTTAATACCTTTTTAATAAAATCTTTTGGCTGTTCCCTTTTTAACTGTTTTAAACGGGAACGGGAGCGCCGTTTCAAGAGTTTTTTCTCCCTTTTTAATCAAAAGTTTATAATAACAACAACACTAAGCTTATTTGACTTCACATGTTTACTTTTAAAATTTAGATTTGGATCTAAAATTAAATTTTTTTTTCAGTACTCATATTTTCTAAAAAAGTTATTTTAGATATAAAACTTCGATTTGAAATATAAGTTTTGAAAAAGATATTTTCTTATCAGATCACATCATCTCTCCTAATAAATTTTCTCTTTCCTACTTTTTATTTCTTTCTCTTTCCTACCTACTTTTTGCCTTGAATTCCTTAAAAGCCAATAACTTCCCAAACACAATATTTTAAAACATACGTTTTGAAATCTAGATTTTATATCGGAATCCGTAAAAACTATTCTCCAAAATCTATTCTACAAACATAGATTTTACCTTGAAATCCGTAAAAACTATTTTAAAAAGGACTTTCAAACAAGTCCTAAGTCAATGATACATTTTTGGCTAGTTTTTATTTATGTTGATCCCTTTTTTAACGAAATTTAATAGGAAAAACAAAAACAGAAACTTTTGAAACGGTGCTCTCGCTCCCATTTAAAACACTTTTAATGGGCATTTTTAAGAAATAAAAAGGGGCATCTTTTTTGTTCCCCCTAAAGTACATAGTTTCTTCTTAAAATTTACATTAAATTTTAATTTGATCCCTTAAATTTAAAAAGAAACTTTTAATCCTTTTATATTAACGCTGTTAGTTTCATTTAAGAAAAAATTTTGATTTGATAATTTAAATTGTGATTATGTAGTTAAATAATGATAAACATTATTAAAATTCAAAATAAATTAGTAATTAAACTTTAAACATATTATATTATCATTTAATTGCAAAATTTGCTAACGGAACAGTTTCTATTAAAAAATTAACAGCGTTAAAGGAAAAAGACTAAAAGCATAATTTTTAAAATTGAAGCGACTAATTAAAATGAAACTCATTGCAAATTTAAAATATCAATACTTTAACCTTATTTTAAAAAAACTGTTTGAGAAAAATAAGAAAACATAAATAATTGGGGCCCATTTATTTCTTTTGTAGAAATAGTTTTTTTGTTTTTAAAAACAAAAGGACTTGTTTAAAGTTTTGCTTTTAATAAGTTATTTTTTAAAAAATAGAAACTTTTTTAAAAAATTAAAAATGTAAGTTTTAGCTGCATTTTGTTTTGCTTCTCCATTTCTAAAAGTTTTTATTTACAAAAGTTGGGACCTATATTTTCCTTTTGATAGCTTTTTGGATTTGAATTTAGTGTCTATTGTTTTCCCAGAAAAAAAAACAGAGAATGCAATGCCTAGAAATATCTTCTTTTATGATATTACACGTCTGTTGTAACTCACCCTCAATACAATTTGAATTTCCACGTTAGGATGCTTTGAAGTTCAATGTTCTGGAAGTAATGTAGTGAGGCTAGGGAGAGATCTAAGCTCTTGAAAGACAAAACCATTGCCTTGTGTGTATTTGATAATTGTATTTTTTTTCCCTTTAATTTTATGTTACGTTTGACTAGTGCGTCTTTCAATTTGGACTTAGACTGATTCCACATCTAGTTATCTTCTTCTTCTTCTTTTTTTATCATGCCCCACCTCTTGGTTGTTGGAATATTTTTTAAAAATGAAAAGATGTAATTTTTTAAAGGAAGAGATGTGATTTTTCATAGAGTTGTGTCTTTAACAATTAATGAATTTATAAATTAATTAGTTTATTTGAAGGGGTGTGTAGGGAGTTGTAATTCTAAAGTCATGTATCCCTACATACCATAAAGGTGTAACTTTTCATTGAAAAGTCATTATGGTTGTGACTTTTTGAAGTGGTATGGTTGTGACTTTTTGAAGTGGTATGATTGTGATCTTCAATTGAAGAAACATTATCTCCAAAAGGTACCATTTCAAGGCATGTCTCCATACTCTATAAATACCCTCCACTTATCTCAATTTGGACATATAATTCTGCACACAATTCTACATACAATTTTCCTTACAACAATATCAAACTTATTGCCTTTCTCTTTGAGTGCACACTTAGAAAAAGACAAACTATCACTTTGTAAAAGCCTTTGTTGTTTTGGCTTGAGTGTAGGGAGTGCAATCCATACTCAAAGGTCTCTATTGTATATCCTGCAGGAAATTCACCGGTTAACCCAACTTGCAACCTATAATATAGGAATAGGTGGGGGTGAATTAAGCCTAAAGGAAAGTGTTGCCCACACCTTGGAGACATTGTGTACAACTTTCCTTTTCATCTTCTTCATCTCTTCTTCTTGTACTCTTCAAAGAACCATTCCCACCAACATCACCAATATTGGTGATATATAAAATTTATGGATTTGGTAATCAAATCCAAAGCACACAAGACACGCCTAAACACCACTAGAAGAGGATGAGATTTGATTTAATCAGAATTATGAAAAATTATGATATTTGAATGCTGATAGAATCTAGTTGGTATATAACAATTGTCCATTTGGTCGCTAAAATGTCTCATAATATTCACCCAAAACATGAGTCGAAATTTTTGTTTTGCAGATAAAAGTGCAGTTGTTTAAAGCTACTATTAATATTTGAAGGTATAACAGAAATACAATAGTTGTATCAGTGATTTCCCTTTAAAGAAATCCCCTTTTTCTCAAGCTTTCGGATATGAAATTGGATGATGATACCAATCTTGCTTAACGAGTTATGTAACACATTCTGTTTTTCAGAAACAGAGAGACTTGATAGACCAATCGCTAATACCGTTACCTAGACAGCTAAAACAATCAATGTCAGATATACCCGGCGTGCACTGCGCCAGAGTATATCGAGGTTTAAAAGCACCATGGTTTTCTTTCGCCGCAAATTTCTTTCTTCCACGTTCCGACGCCTCTCTGGCGACCACCCTCAAGGTTTCACCCAACCGGTTCATAGAGCTAGTCGTGTTCGTCGCACTGCCGGTCTTAACAAGAGTTGTCCGGGGCTCTTCTTGCATTTTGTTGAAGAAATACTCGGTCGCCGGAGTAATGGATCAGCACTTGTCGTACCAACCGACGGCTCCATTTTTATTGGGACATCTCTGGAGGATACTTGGACTGCGTAGGAAACGCATTCTTGACAAGCCTGGACGGTGACATGGCCAAGGCACTGGAAGATGCCGTAGGCGGTGGCGTTGGGGTTGTTTTCTTTCCTTCCGGTGGTGTTGTAAAATCCATTATCACTTTGATTGGCGTTAGAGTCAAGGGAGGAAAGTACGAGATTAACGTTTTTCTGAACGTGCTGTTCTGGGAACAAGTGAAAGGTGAACAGACACCGAAACCGGTTCCAGAAGGGAAGTTAGTTTGTCCTTTGGCTGTAACAAAAAGGATCGTAAGGAAAAGAAGAAAGAGTTTCGGAGAAGTCATGAAGCGAAACATTTTGTGATGATCAATTAATGCCGTTTCTTACGAGTCTGTTAACTCCTCTTGCTTCTCATTCTATTATTTTTTTTTGACCCGACTCATCCAGTCATTTTGGAATTTCCAACGCGGCAGTGTTAGAATTTGGAAACCCATAATTAATTTGAGACATGTGGACTGGACTAGAACCTTAACATGTAGAGTTTCGTGAGGGACAAATTCAATTCTTTGATCGAGCCCCGTAGTGCACTCCAACAATAGTATCTGTGGAAGTCGTCTCACATGAACCAATTCACGAATCTTGACGTAAATTGGACCATTGAATTTTCTTCGTTCATGTATACCATCTAGAAGCTATTTAATATAAGAATTAATTGATTTTTGTTAGAGAAGTTAATCGAGTTAAATACATTAATTAAACTATTTATATATATCGTTTTTATCTAAATTAATTTGTATAATTTATAAACTAATATATAAATTAATTATAAGCATAAATATTTTTAAATAATGTATTTAATTCATTTAATCTCCCTAATAAAATTTAACCTTCTCTTACATTAAAAACAGGAGAGTAAGCGTAGTGTATGTGTGTGTGTATGCTCGTGAACTGAAATAGTGATCTCAGTGGCTACCGGAAAATATATAGTTGAAAGATTGTAATTTTTTAGCAATATTGTATTGAAATATTATTGTATTTTTTTAGCTGAAGAAGTCATATTTGTCTCTTGCATTGATATTAGTGCTTGTTTGGAAAACCTGCATTTAAAAAAGAAACTTGCCTCACTTACCTCAAACATTATAAAAGCATTTAAGATTAAAGTATATATTTAATTCTTTAAGTTTATATTAAGTTTTATTTTTAATCCCTTAAGTTTAAAAAGTAGACTTTTAGTTATTTTATTTTAACATTATTAACTTTTCTAATGGAATTTCTTACCCTACAAATTTAAATGGTGACTATACAATTAAATGCTAGTAAAACATGTTTAAATTTTAATTTTTAATACAATAATTTTTATATTTGAAAATATATTATGTTTTATCATCATTAACTGCATAATCACTGACAAAATTTGTCAAATAACCATGTTATGTTAAATGAAACTAGCATTGTCAAGTTAAAAGGACATTAATTCAAATGCACCATAAAAGTCACTTAATTAATGCACTATGTTTTATCATAATTAGTTGCAGTTGAGCATGGGATCAGGGGATCTAACTACCAGATGTAACTAACGCTTTGACATTGTGTTGCTTCACAAAGAGGATACTAATGAGGCATGCATTAAAGTGTGCAGAACATGGTCACTGTCTTAATAATATACTTCTCAGTTATTATTTATAAAACAAATAGATGATGTTTTATTTGATCGTGTTTATAAGTTGATTTATCAAATTTTTTTTATGAATATACAATTTTATCTTTTATTTATTATATATTTATTTTACTTCCATGTGTTATAATAGATATTAAATAAGAATAGAATTGAAAAGTTATTGAATTTTAAGGTAGAATTAATATGGTTTAATGTTTTTCTTTGTTTATGTGAATCACATATTGTGAATGATTTAGAAATATGAGGGGCGGAGTATATGGATATATGTTTTAAGAGTACAAACTCCTTTCACTCCATTTAAAAAAGTTCTTTGCTTTTATGAAAATATATTGTGAATCATTTATAAATATGAAAGCTCCTTTTATGGATATATATCATCGTCATCAACTCTTCTCTTCATGCATATACTATTTTCGATCATACACACACAATACAGTGATTAAGGTGAGTAGTTAACTTCCTAACTAATTAATTAAGCTTCTCTAATTAATAAGTAATAACTTTATTGAGAGCAGTAATTTTGATATTTCGTACAGAGTAAGAACTAATTCTAACATGAGCAATGATTCAATGAATGGTTCGGCAGTCATTGATTAATCATGCATGATAAGCTTCCATTGATCCCCCGCTTGGAAGGTAAAAATTATGCAAACTACGCTCTCTAATTCTTGATTCGACATGTCTACACCTATTTGACACAAGACTAATTAAGTTGAGTGGTTAGATGAACAAAGGCAGGTACTAACGAGGATACAAGTCCGAAATTGGATCTTCATCCACAGACCGTTGTGATGACTTGCATCTAGATTGATCCGAGCTATTCTCAGATATTGCTTGCCTGTTTGAATATGTTCTGTGGCCACCATCGAACAAAAATGCAGGCTCTGTAGGATGTGGCATTGTGATGGAGTGACTACTTAACATCACCATAATAGATTGTATTGCAGGTCTTAGAGCT